>PVJD01004345.1:102914-139334 GCA_004026545.1 Mormoops blainvillei | reverse complement strand
AAGAGACCCAACATACAATGGCTTAAAAAATACAGTTTATTTCTCTTCGTGTAACAGTCTTACTATTAACAGTTCAGGTCAGCACAGAATCTCTGCTCCTCATAGTCACTGTAGGAGACAAGTCTCTCCCAATGGTTGTTCCACCATCCTCTAGGGCACTGTCTTGTCATCTGTGAGATTTAACTTGAGCCACAACCACACCGAAGGCCCGGTTAGCAAGAAGAGGAGATTAGGTATGGAAGAGGCATACTCCTAGCTTTAGGGTCTCTGCCTCTCACATTCCATGGGTGAGAACTTAGTCACATGGCCACACAGAAGAGATGCTGGGAAAGGCTATCCTTCTGAGACATCATGGACCATGGAAGAAAGAGAAAATGGATTCTGGTGGAGTGCCAGCATTGTTCTCAGGACTTCAGATGCCCTTCTATTTGCGGCCATTGTTTCACATCCCCTCTATGACTTCAGCGTATAAGAGAAAAATGAATAAGCTGATCCTGTAGCATCAAAGTAAAACATGAAGAAATTGGAGTTACAACAGAAATATTGCTCTTCACTTTTTATTTACTCAAAAATTATTCCTTAGCTAAATTTAGCCCTTGACTAGATATAGAAGTCATTCCTCTCCTATGAAGTCACCCACAGAGTATTTATAAAGTCTGGAAAACAGATAATACTAATTTACCTTTTTCCAGATTGACAATGACCTCATAACATTACGTTTATTCCTCTATGTTTTTAGACTTTGTAGGCGCCCCGTAGAATTCCAGTGTACCCTGTCATAGTTTTAATCTCCAATGTGAAGAGATTCTTCTAGTGAGGGCACATTTTAAGTTGCTAGACATAAAGTTAGCTCTGTCTTCCCTAGAAAGGATGATTAAGTCTTTTAAAATATGTATTTCATCAATTACATATAATTTTTGAGCACTTAGTACTGTAGTTTAAAAATCTGTCAAAATAGTTCTGTTTGGGGTATTAAATAGCCCATCTCTGGAGGCTTGTATTTGTTTGTATAATTGTGGTTTCTTTTTTTTGAAGAGACCAACAAACAAAGCCCAAAGTGAGTAGAAGGAAGGAAATAATAAAGATCAGAGCAGAAATAAATGAAATAGAGTGTAAAAGAGTGATACAGAAGATCGATGAATCCAAGAGCTGATTCTTTGAAAAGATAAATGTGTTTGTATAATTGTTTTAGTCCATGTTTCACACTTTCAACATTTCTATGCCAGGTACCATATTTTGCCATGTGTAATGCACACTTTTTTGCCCACATTTTTGAGGGAAAAATAAGGATTACATGTATTATATATGTGTGTAATGATTACATACCATGGGTATAATAATGGGTGTGATAACCCTGTGTATAAGGAGCACAAAAACATGGGTGCGCATTATAAGTGGCAAAATATGGCATATTGGTGGTTAAATATATTAACTTTTTTAAAAAGGCTTTATTTATTTATTTTTAGAGAGAGGGGAAGGGAGGGAGAAGGAGAGGGAGAGAAACATCAATGTGTGGTTGCCTCTCATGCACCCCTTACTGGGAACCTGACCTGCAACCCAGGCCTGTGCCCTGACTGGAAATCGAACTAATATGACCCTTTGCTTCGCAGTCCGGTGCTCAATCCATGGAGCCACACCAACCAGGTCTAAATATATTAACTTCTTAAGGTATACACATACTGTTCATTATCGGATCTTAGTTAAATACTTGGGAAACCATAAACTCAAAGGAACCATGAAAATCAAACAAAACAAAGACACTGGGAATACAGAGAAAACAATTCTAACTTTAGGTAAATGTATTAATAAAAATGGGACTTAGGGGTTATGTCAATGTCAACTCCATACCTTATCTTTCCAGCTCTCTCCTCTAGTATCCTGACTCAAACCAGACCCAGAAAGATGCTGCCCCCATACCCTCATCCCTGTTGTATTCTCACTTTCCTCCTTCCTACCTCAAGCTCCATGCTCGACCATTATTTTGGCACACACTCTTTCCTTTGTCCTCTCTCACTTTCTCACATTCATTTGGCAAACCTCGTTCTGGTTTATCTTACTCTCCCTGTGCCCAAGCAGCTAAATGTGACTGCAGAAAATGACACTTAAATTCATGACCGTTGGCCTCAGGTGGACCCTTAATGTCACCCAGTAGCCATACTACATTTCCGTGGTCATCCCTTCCCTCCCTCCCACAGATGACCATCCCTTCTCTCTGGTCTCTCTAACCTCCCCTTCCTCATTCTGACTCAGTCGATGACCTTGCTTCCGATTCTGCTGAGAAGAGAACCAGAATCTGGAACTGCGCTGGGAAACCTATGCACAGAGTAGGCACTCGAAAAAATATGTGGCCAGTGAGAACCCTCTTGGATGTGTACCTGAGATGAAGCACACTTAATGTTGTACCGTAGCAAGAAACATCCCGTGGTGCTCATTGGGAGGGAGGTCACGGAGGCAAATATTGTTTCTAATGAGTTAGTAATTTAAGAAGAATAGCTGAGCTCAAACATTGATTATTATTTGGGTAGTATTTCTGTAAGTAGTAATATATGCAATACTATTACAATTAACTATTTATGAAATTCATCTGTCTGTGTGCTTATGTAATGTCCAAATACTATTTTTTAGCCACTTTAGTATCCAAGTATTCTTTTTTAGTCAACACTTATTTTGCATGAAGTGCAATCTGTTTCATTTTTGCAAGGTTTTCATGTGGAAATAAAGACTAGCCTAATGCATACTTAGTAGAAATCCCGTGGGATTAAACTGTGTGAAAGTCTACATAACTGAAAGAGGAGTCCCTGAAACTGGGTCAACTTTCTTTCCCCCACTTAGCCAGGCCTGTCAAAAGCGTGTGGTATGTGGAATTCACCTAAAACACTTGTCCGAGTACACTGGAGTTCACGGGAGCGTGGCACAGAGGCTGGTGTGGAATGAACAGTTCAAAAATAGGAATTTGTATAGCTATGGTTCCAGGCTATTCAGCAAATATAAAATTAAGAGCTCATACCTAAAGGTAATTATTAAAGCAGTATGATTCATTGAAAGCAGGAAACTTGGTGTATATTAACTAAGGCAATGGTGACAAATATTTTGAAAGCCCTAAGTCTTTTACTTTATCAAGATGAATAATATCGTTGCAAGAAATAATATAATTAGAAAAGGGAAAACCACATTATAATTTTATCCTGGTTTTTCTTTGATGGTAATTGGTGTTAATGACTTATAGAGAGGAAAGAACTAGGTACTTGTAACCTAAAAGTCTGAATTCCTCCCCTAGCGAGATGCTATGTATTTGCCTAAGGCAATATTCCTGTCTCTGAATTTCTGTCCAGTGACTAAGGGTGAAAGCTGGCTTTGCAGCCACATTTCATCTCCTCATACCCTTGGAAGAGGGCAGGGGAAAGAAGCCGGAAATTAAAAACTCTCCCGTTACTGCTCTATTGCATAGGCTAGGGCCTATTAGAGCAATAGACTTTGTGGTTAGACTTAGGCACTGTTGTGCTAGTAAATGTTTAACAAGTGACTGTCTGGAAAACAAACAAAAACTCTAATATATAGCCATTGCCATTTTCCTTAGTGTAAATACTCCCACCATGGTCAGTTTCAAGCTATTCACATGATGCCACAAATACAAAGTTGGGAAGAGAAGCATACCATCTGGCCTGAAAGAGGCAGCTTCCATACATGATTAGAGGGGTGACAGGGAAGGACAGAGTTCTTTTCCTGACTCTTATGACAAATAGAGGGCTCTCATTTTTCCTAAGCAATTCAATAAAAGAAGAAAGGAAGGCCAATATTGTAGAAGTTATCAGACTTGCAAAGGGACTGGAACTTAATTATTTCAACCACTGAAGAGAAAGGATTAGTATGTAATACGATAGAAGTGCTAATTGTTACTACAATTGCAACTGCAGGGTGGGAGGGGCAAAAGTAGGTTTACAGTTCTTAATAGGCAAAATAATACAATAATTAAAAAATAATAATACAAGACTAAACTCATGTACTCACAACTGTAAACCTATTTTTGCCCCACCCTGTATATTATAATACATAAATGTATCAAATTAATACGTTGTCCTCCTTAAATTTACACAATGTTTTATGTCAAAGCAATATGGAGTTTCCTTAAAAATTTAAAAATGCAACTACCTTTTGCCCAGTGATCTCACTGCTGGGCATTTATCCAAAGAAACCCGAAACACTAATCAAAAAGAATACATGCACCCTTCTGTTCATTGCCATGTTATTTACAATAGCCAATGTCTGGAAGCAGCCCAAGTGCCGTCAGTGTATGAGTGGGTAAAAAAGCTGTGATACCTTGACACAATGGAATACTACATGTCCGTAAAGAAGAAGGAACTTTTACCTTTTGTGACAGCATGGATGGACCTGGAGATTATTATGTTAAGTGAAATAAGCCAGTCAGAGAAAGACAAATATCATATGATCTCACTTATATGTGGAGTCTAATTAACAAAATAAATTGTGAAACAAAATAGAAACAGAGGCATGGACACAGGGAACAGACTGACAGCTATCAGAGGGGAGAGAGGAAGGTGGGGACTTAATGAAAGAAGTGGAAGGGATTAGCCAAAGAACATGTGTGCATAACCGATAGACACAACAATAGTGTTGTGATGGCCAGAGGGAAGGAGGGCAGGGAGTGGGGGGATGGGGACATCTGTAACGGTGTCGATAATAAAAATAAAGCAAATAAAAAGAAATCTTGGGGCAAAGCAAACTGTTTTCACCTTTCTGGTGTATAGCAAAGCAGAAAGAAAACAGAGTGCCAGAACTGGGCAAGTCTTCTACAGAGTAGAACGAGAGGCCCTGGTGCTTGGCGGGCTTCCCTCCCCTCAGGCCATGGAGTCCTGACCCCTCTTTCAACTGCCCTTCTGCGTTTTTAAAACCTTCCAATTTGAAATGCTGGTCAGCTTGAACTTTTTTTTTCTACTTTAGATAAACAAAATACAGTACAACCTTTTCCTGTTTTTGTATTTATTACGTACAGATATAATCTGTAAAACAAGTGATACCTCTTTCTCTCTTTTATTCTAATTTCCTTTACTTTAAAGACATTTTATATACTTCTAAAGGTATTTTACCATTTACCAGCCTAATCCACAACTTATTTTTCCACTGATGTTTCTGTTCACATTACTGATTGTGTTAAGACCCATATATAGTGGTTAACTTTCCATAAAAGTCAACACATCTCAAAATTGGTCTGTTTACCGAAGTGTACTTGGAGCTCGCTTGGGATCTAGTATAGAGTTGAATAAGAAATAAAAATGAAAGAATAACTTCCATTAAATTAAAATACCAAACAATGATTTTTAAAGATATTACATTGAGCTGAAATTGAGTAAATAAATTAATATGAAAACTTTACATTACAAGTGAGATTTTCATTAGTTTATAATTTGCAACCTTTCTGTCTTTGCATTCAGAGTTTTAACCTTTTAGAAGCTCACTTATTTTTGAACTCTGCCTCAACTTTTCTCCCTCCCTGGTACACGTTCTGTCTACCATGATTTCTAAACCGTAATGTATGCATATGTTTATGTGTCTGAAATATATTTTCCTAAATTCTAAGTCAATTAGATAATAAACTCTAGGAGAGGAAGGACGCACTGAGGAGCTCACTGCACTCCCTTCAGATATGTACTAACAGCTATTGCTCAGTGATAGTTCTGTTAGAAAAATACACACTTAATAGTAAACGGCTATGAAAATATTTGCTTCAAATTTTTGGGGGAAGGCTGTGGCTTACCCAAAAGCGTAACTTTTAACAACATCTTTCAAACCTGCCAAATCACATTGCCTATTTAGCCAATTCCTTGTGCATAATATTAATTTACTGTGCCACAAGGTAGTGCGCCTTAACTGTTATTGGGGGAAAGCATAATATATTTGATTTCCCTTTATGAGTCTCACATTGCTTATAATTCAATAGGGCTACCACATTTTCTGGGCAGGCTATCAAATAGGATGTTGTAATGATTTGCTTGACTAGCAGAGTAGATGAAAAAATATCAGTTCTGTCTGTAGCTGTTCTATTTTTGAATTTCAAATTCGCAGAGTTTGAAACAGTTTATTCCTCTGTGGTTCTCTTTTAAACAATAAAAAGATTCTTTTATATTTTAAAGAGTTAAACATGTCTGACAAAATCAGTTAAGGTAATGGCTAGAACAGCATCCACTTCAAAGAACAATAGAGGAGTCTAAGATTTAGCTTGAAAATGACCAGGAAGGGGCTGTAGCACAATGCAGAGATTTTTTGGCTTGATGAAGGGGTGGCATAGGTTTTACCTGTAACTGACATCTTGGTGATGCTTGAATGCTTCGATTCTCTGTCTGCACCATTCGCTTTTGCAATTCCCAGAGATATTAAGATGGCTTCTGCTTTAAAAAATGTTACCAAGGCCCTAACCAGGTGCCTCAAAATTATCTTGGGAATATACCTGTTCTACTTGGAGGGTAGGTATGGACTCAGAACCTATCAGTAGACTTACTTCCTGTGTAAACACCATCATGGATCCCATAAGTGACTGAGTCCCCCTTCTGTAAACTAAATTCATTAAACTTCAGCTTCTGTACACCACTGAAAAGGAATCTCATCTTTGTTGTAGGTTTATTCTTTTATATAATTCAGTTTGTTTTTTTTCAACAAACATGTATTGAGCAGCTCCCATGTATTAGTCACATTCTGAGTACATGGTGCCTATTAGAGGAGAGTACAAAGATCTCTGCTCTGGTGAAGGTTATGTTCTACCAGGAGAGAGAGGAAAGAATAAACACAATTAATAAGTGAATAATGGAATGTGTTAGAAGTTGATAAATACTATGAAAAAAAGGAAATAACAGAGCAGCACGAAGAGTTTTACCGGTACTGGGCTAAGGAGGTAGGCAGGCTTCCATGCTAACATGGTCAGGGTTACTCACCGACCACAGGAAGGAAGTCGGTCAACAGAATCAGGGGGGAAGAGCGTTCTAGGCAGAGGAAATGGCCAGCGCAAAGGCCAAAGGCTGGAGTAGTCCTGGCAAGTTTGGGAAACAGTGAAGAAGACAGCATGGCTGGAATAGAATGAGTGAGTAGGTGAGTAGTAAGAGAGTTGGTGAGAGAAGGAATGCAGTATGTATTTTCTCTGAGTGAAATTAGGAGCCATTGCTGACCGGAGGAATGACATGAAATGACTTACACTTTTAAAGGATCACTCTGGCTACAGGGTGAGAACAGATGAAAGGGGTCAAAGGTGGAAGGAGGGAGACCTGTTAATGAGGTGCTGCACTTAATCAGCTGAGAAATGATGTTCCTTGGGTGGAGTGGGGAGGGCAGCATTGTAGGAAGTTAGAAATGGGAGAAGTCTGGGCATATTTTAAGGTAAAACCAATGGAATTTTCAAATACATTGGAAGAGGGTTTTGAGAGAAAGAAGAGTCCACGATGATTATAAGGTCGAACTGGTAGGTTTTTGTCTTTATGTGTTTGCTTTTGATTTGGGATGGGGGGAGGAGGGTCAGGCTCCCATCTTAGACATGTGTATTTTGAGATGGATGTTAAATATCCAAGCAGAGATGTCAAATAGGCAATAAGGCATTTAAGCTTAGACTTTGCAAGAAAAGTCTGGAATGGAAATGGAAATTGGCATGTTGTTAGCATATAGGTGGTAATTAAAACCATGGGTTGAGATCACCAAAAAAGTGAGTGCAGATAGAAAACTTCTTGAGTACATTTTATGTATTTGACATTATTTACTCAGTGAGCCTATAAAGTTAAATACTCCATTTTTTAAAAGAGCTAGTGGTTCGTATTTGATCACATGTTTTCACAAACCTAGAACATGTCATTCATGCAGGGTACAATGTTTGGATATATATTTCTATGTATTACTAACCACAGCATGGTATGATGAATGCTATTCTTGATATTTTTCATGCAATATAATGTAATATAATGGACAATATTAAATGTAATAAAGTAATTGTTACATAATGAAATTGTAGAGAAAGGAACAGTGTATTGACATAGTGATGAGGGCAGAGTAAATTTAGAATCCTCTGTTCTCAAATAATATATGTATAATAAGATTTTGAATAGTTGAAGTTAAGACTTTGAGTATCACTTGACATTATTCTTTAATAATCTATATTCAAGTCAACTTTCAGGCACCCAGTTTGTCTTTCACACTCTCCCATCCTATGGCTAAAAAGACTCCTGAAGCCCATTGCAACACTGTTCCTGGGTGAAAGGCAGCGGTGGAGAAGAAAGGGAGGCGCAGGGGTGAACCTCATTCTTGGTTTCTGTACTTTAGGGTTCCATTCAGAGTGAGCAGGCGTGAGCATGTCCCAGAGTCAGTCAGTGGTAGTGTGCTCTCCGCTGTCTCTTTTCTTTCTATGGCCCAAGTTGTAAAGGGATGGATTAAAAAAAAATGTATCTTCTGCTTTATATTGTAAGCATTTTAACTCTCCAGAATAAGAGCAATCCTATTCTACCTGGGAAGGGATACCTTTAATGTGGTTTTCTACTCCTGGCTCCAAAGAAAAAGGATATTACTGAATTTTGAGACATGTACCAGTGGTTACTGACCAAGTAGGTAAAAACTGTAGGAACTGCTTCCTGGTGAGATTCATATTCATATTTACATATGACTTATATTTTCAAATGGCCTTTACCTCATATAAGTCAACATTGTGACTTAGGACAAGTAACCTCAATTGTAAGGAAAACCCAGGCAACAGATGAGTTAAAATATTACTTAAACATTTTTAAATATTTGTCCATATATTGTTACTAGTTTTATGAGAACAATGACAGTTCCTTGAAGTTGACAATTTGGCATAAAAGTCAACAGTAGTGCAAGACTAAAATTGATGTAGAACATAAATAACAACATTTCATACTGTAAATAGCAGCACTGAATCACTGGGCCCGAAACATAGTGTATGCATTTTTCTATTCTGTGCTCAACATCTTCCATTTACATAAAAGGCCATTCTCAATGGGTCACATCCTTGTTGGTATTTGAAATTGTTCAGCCTGGCAGGTGCCCTTAATACTGCAGGAGGGTATGTCCCCAGCACCTAGCCTGGGACCCTTGCACGCACACAGCTCTCAGAATCATTTGGCCATCTATCAAATGCTGATTGATTAGTTGCTTTCTCACATATTAACTATTTCAATTCTGTATTTGCAGTTCAAGCACTTTCTGTGCTGTACTTCATATAATTTTTACCAGTTTTTTCCTCTGTCCCTAGTTGCTTGTTTGTATAATGTTCAAACTAATGAAGTAAATGCAGAATAAATAACTGCCAGTTCGGTTTATCTTGAGAATCAGCTGACATAATGCTATGGGCGGCAACCCCACTCGGCATTAATTTATGCATTCAAGAAATTTTTATTGAGCTTCCTGACTGCCAGCCACTGTGTAAAGTGAAGGGGATGCAAAGGGGATTGAGACAGGTGAAGTCTCTGTCCTCATGGAGTGTTCAAATAAGAAAACAGTTGCAGTGACATGGAATAACCCAAGTTCATGGAGCTGTGGGAGCACATCAAACGGCTCCTATTAACAGCTGAAATTAAGTTCAGGTACAAGTGGCAGAAAACCTAAATAACAGTAGTTTAAAGGAAACAGACATTCTTCTCCAACATGACCATCTGGAGGTAGACAGACAAGAACACCGCTATGTCAGGAACTACCTCTACCTTGTTGCTGTGCTGTGTGTGGCCTCTGTGCCCAAAGTTACCTCATTGTCTAGGATGCTACTCTAACCGTAGGTCCACATTCTACGAGCAGGAAGGAGGAAACGGGAGAGGGACCAGGCTCTATACCTTAACAAGACTTCCCAGAAGTTGCTGAAACCACTTTCACTTATATTCCATTGACCAGACTTGGTCACGTGATAATGCCTACCAACAAGGGAGGCTGGGAAATGCAATATTTATTCTGGGCAGACAGAAAGAAATGGGGATGAGTACTAGGGGACAACTAACAGTCTCTGCCCCAGCATTTCTGGGAAAATGGTCGCCCAAATTTAGAACTCAAGGTAACTAGGATTCTTAGAAGTCTGTGTGTGTGTGTGTGTGTGTGTATGTCCATGTCCTCATAGAAGGACAATATTCCAGAGAAAAGGAAAAGCACAGGGAGCGAACACTGAGAAGAAACTGTTCTTTCGCCAGTCATGACTGATCATTGCATGATCATGTTGGTACTTTTTTTTAGGAAAAGAGGTGTGATTCAGGTTATAATAGAGGAAGGGGATGGAGTTGATGTTTAGTGCAGATCTGTGCTTAAACAGGCCAGGAGATCTTCTTAGAAGAGACAGAGGCCGGGGGAAAATTTGTAGCAGAGAGGTGTTAATCCTTCCCCTGAGATGTTGGCTCAGGTGAAGGCATGTACTTGAGCCAATTCAAAGAAGGGAGCATCCAGGCACCATCCCAAGGTTCAGATTCAGGGGCTAGCCCATGCTTTTCTGTGCCCATGATGGGTTGCATTGCCAGTTTCATTTGAATCTTACTGAAGTGGTATGAATCTGTAAGAACACTAAAAATATTTACAATATGATAAAATCACAATAGCAATCTGCTTTGGGCTTTCTTAATTTGCATAAGGTCCAGCCTTATAAAGTTAATCTTTTGTCTACTTTTTAAAATCTAATAGCAATTCTTGCCTGCTTGTTATTGGGAAAAATAAGAAATTGCCTCAAATGAAAATAACTATTCTCTGGGAAAAGAGAAATTATTAACATTTTACTACTAGAAATTCACATTAACACAAAAGAAACAAGAACAATTTTGCAAATAAACAAATCGGTACATATAAATGTGAACAGATTCTCCAAGTTCTGCTGTTCGTTTTTAAAAGTTGTTGGATTATTGGTTCTTTTGCTAAGTTTTTTATGAGATATGCCAACTACTGCTGTTCAGTATTTATTATTTTGCTTCTGTTCTATTGCCAAGTCAATGGGGGGAACTGTGTGCTCTTTCTTTGGTAAACTGATTCTCAGTGTCTTATTCCTTTATGCTCATGAGATGCAAGAAGTGCCCTTAGTAGATGTCTACCAGCTGCAGTGCTTGGTAAGAATGTTATTCTATAAGTATGAGTTTCCAGGGTAAACCTTTATTTATGAGTTTATGGCTTTATCTTTTTTTAACTAATATAACACAGCATAAATAAGAATGATAAGATTCAAGAATGAAGGCAAACATAGAATACTATTGTAGATCTTCAAGTTATTAAAGGCCATTTAACCTTTCCCTTTACAGATGAGGAACTGATGCCTCCAGGGTAAATGATCATTTCCTAAAGGCATCAGGACAACAACTCTGGTCACCTGATTCTCACTTCCAGGTTCAAGGTGTCTGGGAATTTTCGGGTGTATGTGAAAGGAAGTGCACTGAGACCTCACCATTTGAGACCTTGAATAGCAAGGCTTTTTCACAAAGTGAAACCGGCGGCTCAGAGACTTGCTGTGGTGCCCAGGAACTCTGTAGCCCCCGATCTCAGCTCCTTTCTCCAGTCTCCGAGCAGTGACTCTGACTGGCTACCAATGACTAAGGGGCATCCCTCCTGGAATGAAATCAATATTAAGTTCTGTTAGTTTTAACCAAAATAAGACAGTCATTTTTGGTCAATACACATGACTCTGTAAACTACAGCAGGCTTATTTAGGAAGAACCTCCTAACGCTTCTTTGGAGGCAAAGACAGCCTCTTGGAAGGTACAAGCCCTGTGAGCTTCCTGGCCTGACCAGTAGAGGAACAAAAGACATTTGTGCCTAAAAATGTGATGAGAAAGAAGAACAAAACTACAGAGAAGCTCAAACTGAATTAGTTTGCAAATGAAGAGAGGTAGGTGCTCAGTCCTTAAGAAACCACCCACAGACACCCGGTCAGAATCAAGATGTAGGTAAACACAGCTCGCCTCCTCGTAGGACCACATCAAAATTACAACTAAGCTATAACAACCATCATTCAGGACCATTAGAAATCAAGCTGAGTGGAAGTCCAACAACTACTGAATTAAAGAAAGCACATCCATCCAGTTGTAGGAGGAGCACAGGCATAGAGACATGAAATTGGTTAGCCCCACATCCATGTGTGGTAGATAAAAATTCAGGAGGGATATCTTGGGAGCAAGGAGTCCCAGCCCCACATCAGGCCCCCCAAACCCAGGGTTCCAGTGCCAGGAAGATAAGTCCCCACAATTTCTGGTTGCAAAAATCAGTGGCGATTGAGTCGGTGGAAGAAACTTCTGGAGTCCCAAGCAGTTCCTCTTAAGGAACCCTCACACGAGCTTACTCAGACTCACTCCCTCTGAGCTCCATTACCAGGGTAGCAGCTTGAAAGGCACCACTGGCATATGGGGAGGAACTGAAGTGTCTGGACCAAAGGTGAGAGGTGGGGACCAGCTTTCTCCCAGACAGAAAGGTGGGGAGAGGCCGTTGCTACTTTCCTGAACCCTTCCCCAACAGAGCCACAGAGTTGGCAGGTGAGTGCCATATCTGAGACTCCATCAGCCAAGCTAACACTGTTTTGCCCCATCTGGAGATCCTCTGAGGTTCCATCCCACCCTACTTATGGACCCACTCAAGCTGTTAAGAGTGGTTTTTCATATGAATGGCTGGTATTGGCTCATCTTTCACAACTTCCTAAATCCTCTCAAACAAGCAACAGCTGGCTTTAGTGAACCCCCAACCCCCGTACCTCTTGCTCAGTGGCCCCAGGTCGGGCACTAACATCAACCTGCCTAGGTAAACGGCTTGGCTTTACCTGGGAACCTCCAGTCCCAGCACAAGTAGCAGGCATCTACAGATTGCTTTATAGCTCAAAGTGGGTGGCCCCTGGCAGAACACAGATTGGGGCTGACCTTGACCTACACCAGCTGGGAAAACCCAGAGCTTGCTTACCCAGTGGACAGCTACAGACCACATCAAAGCACCACCACCATGCCCCTGAACATCTGATCCTCCACGGAGGGTTGAGGTTGGTGGTCAGTGGTCACAGCCAGTACTTGCCGCTGACTGACCTGGATATATCCCTTCTATTGTCCTGCCAAAAACAATCAATGCTCAACTACAACAGGAGGGTGTACTCAGCCCACACAAAGGGCACACCCGAAGTACCCAGCTTGGGTGATAGGGGAGGCTGTGCCACCGGACCCTATAGGACACCTACAACATTAGGCCATGCTACCAAGACAGGGAGTCTGTCTTGCAGCCTGTCAAGGCCAGGCAGGTTCACTCAAGATTTGGGCAGACGAAAGAAAAGTCACAGAGCCGTGGGGATGCTTGACATGCCTTTACTCAAGGGTGGACAGTACATGCATGCTGCAAGCTGCATGTGTAGTAGGACGCCCCTAACCCATTACATACTAAAAAGAAACAAAGCCAGCAAAGAGCCAAAATAGGCTGTATAACACAGCGAGATTCCCTGCACGTGAGCCCACTCAGGGCTATGGGAGTACTTATCAGGCCCAGTCTCAAGGCTATGGGAGTAGTTATCGGGCCCAGTCTCAAGGTTATGAGAATACTACTTATCTTAGTTCCCCAGACATCTTGGTGGGGAAGCCAGATTGCCTCTGTTTACCCTACAGAGTCATAGCAGCTGTACCTACTACATAGAAACAAACACAGGAGGCTACCAAAATGACAAGACAAAGAAATGTGGCCCAAATGAAAGAACAGATCAAAAGTCCAGAAAAAGGATGAAACAAAATGAAGATAAACCAGCTATCGGATGCAGAGTTCAAAACACTGGCTAGAAGGATGCTCAAGGAACCTAGTGAGAACCTTAACAGCATAAAAAAGATCCAGTCAGAAGCAAAGGATTCAAAATTGAAATAAAGAACAACTTACAGGGAAAAAACAGTAGCGTAGATGAAGCAGAAAATTAAATAAATGATTTGCAACATAAGGAAGCAAAAAACAAGCAATCAGAACAAGTAGAAGAAAAAAGAATCTAAAAAATCAAGGATAGTGTAAGAAGCCTCTGGGACAATTTCAAGCATTCCAACATTCACATCATAGGGGTGTAGAAAGAGAAGAGAAAGAGCAGGAGATTGGAAATCTCTTTGAAAAAATAATGGAAGGAAACTTCCCTAATTTGGTGAAGAAAATAGACATGCAAGTCTGGGAAGCACAGAGAGTCCCAAACAGGATGCACACAAAGAGGCGCACTCCAAGGAACATCATGATTAAAATGCCAAAGATTAAAGAAAAAAAGAGAATCTTAAAAGTAGCAAGAGAAAAGCAGTTAGATACCTACAGGCAAGTTCCCATAAGACTGTCAACTGATTTCTCAAAAGAAATTTTCCAAGCTATTAGGAAATGGAAAGAAATATTCAAAGTCATGAAAAGCAGGGACCTACAGCCAAGGTTACTCTACCCAGAAAAGCTATCATTTAGAATCAAAGGGCAGATAAAGAGCTCCCCAGACAAGAAAAACTAAAGGAGTTTATCATCACCAAAACATTATTATATGAAATGTTAAAGGGGCTTATTTAAGAAAAAGAGGTAGATCAAAACTATGAACAATAAAATGGTAAAAAAAAATACATATCTATCAACAATTGAATCTAAAATGCAAACTAGAAGGACAAGGACAGAATCATGAATGTGGAGACTGGTTTGATGGTTTCCAGATGGGAGGGGTATGTGGGGGAATGGGTGAAGTGGTGAGGGGATTAACAAGTACAAATTGGAGACTTCTGGTCAAAATGGAGAGTAGGTAAACACATCACGCTTCGCCTCCCCACACAAATATAGCAAAAATACAGCTATACTGCAAAACAAATATCACACAGAATTGTCAGAAAATCAAGCTGCATGGAAACCTGAAAACCAAGGATTTAACTGAGTCACATTCATCCAGACAAGTAAGAGGGGCGACAATGAGGAGAGGCACAGATAAGTGTGGAGATGTGGAGTGGTGCAGAAAGACACAGAGATGGAAACAGGCAGTCCCATATCCACATGTGGTGGGTAAAAAATGTGAGGGATACTTCAGGAGTGAGGGATCCCAGCCCCAGTCCCAACCACCCAGCCCAGGGTCCCAGCCCCAGGAAGATAAGTCCCCATAACTTCTGGTTGTAAAAACCAGTAGGGGTTGGGGTGGAGTATGAAACTGCATCCTCTTAAAGGGCCTGCAGTGAACTTAGGACTTATTCAGATCCACACCCTCTAGGATTCAGCACTAGGGAAACAGCTGGAAGAGCACCAGTGCATAGGGGAAGAAAGTGAAGTATGAGTGGGGAGACAGCTTCCTCTCGGGCCAAGCTCCAGAGGCCAGGCAGCAGCATTGTCCCCTCTGCGGGCCCTCCCCAACACAGAGCAACAGGGCAGTGACATGGGTTGTCCTGCCCTGGCAATTACCTAAGACTCCACTGCATACAACTTAACACATGCACTAATGGAGGCAAAGCACCGAGTACACAGAAACAAAACAGGGAAGCTTCCAAAATGAGAAGGCAAAGAAATATGGCCCAAATGAAAGAACAGAACAAAACTCCAGAAAAAGAACTAAATAAAATGGAGATACGCAGCCTATCAGATGCACAGTTGAAAACTCTGGTTATCAGCATGCTCCAAGAACTCATTGGGTAGTTCAATGCCATAAAAAAGACCCAGGCAGAAATGAAGGTTACATTAAGTGAAATAAAGAAAAATCTACAGGGAACCAACAGTGGAGAGGGTGAAGCTGAGAATCAAATCAATGACTTGGACCACAAGGAAGGAAAAAGCATTTAATCAGAACAGCAGGAAGTAAAAAAGAACTCGAAAAAAACAAGGGTAGACTTAGAAACCTCTAGGACATCTTTAAATGTACCAACATCCCAATCATAGGAGTGCCAGAAGTAGACAAGGAAGAGCATGAAACTGAAAACTTTTTTTGAAAAATAATGAAAGAAAAATTCCTTACTTTGGTGAAGGAAGTAGACATACAAGTCCAGGAAGAGTTCCAAACAAGATGACCCAAAGAGGACCACACCAGGACATGTCATGATTAAAATACCAAAGGCTATAGATAAAGAGAGAATCATAAAAACAGCATGAGAAAAGCAGAGAGTTACCTATAAAGGAATTCCCACTAGACTGTCAGCTGATTTCTCAAAAGAAACTTTGCAGGCTAGAGGGACTGGCAAGAAGTATTCAAAGTGATGAAAAGCAAGGACCTACAGCCTAGATTACTCTATCCAGCAAAGCTATCATTTAGAATGGAAGGGCTAATAAAGTGCTTCCCAGGCAAGGTAAAGCTAAGGGAGTTCATCATCACCAAGCCATTATTATATGAAATGCTAAAGGGAATTATATAAGACAAAGAAAATCAAAATGATGAACATTAAAATTGCAATAAATTCACAACTATCATAATTGAATCCAAATAAAAATCTAAACAAACAAGCAGAATGGGAACAGAATCATAGATATGGAGATCATTTGGAGGGTTATCAGTTGGGAGAGGGAAGGGGAAAAATGGGGGGAAAGTTACAGGGGTTAAGAATCACAAATTGCTAGGTTCAAAATAGACAGGGGGACACTAAGAACAGTATAGTTAATGGAGTAGCCAAAGAACTTATATGCCTGACCCTTGGACATGACTAAAGGGGCGGGAATTGCTGGAAGGAATGGGGGTACTGGATGGAGGTGGGCAAAGGGGAAAAAATTGGGACAACTGTAATAGCATAATTAATAAAATATAATTTAAAAAGGGGAAAAAATGAGAAACTACCCACAAATATTGTTGGATGGCTTTAGGACAAACCAGTTAACACTCTCAACTTTAGTTTGCTTATCTTCAAGTAGATGATGATAATGCTGACTTTGGCCAGCAGTTGTACACATCAGGGATAATATGGTAAATGACCTTCACTGGGTAGGGACTACAGGTAAGGTAACTGTTATGATTATTACTACTGTTCTTATCTACTTAGACAATAGGGGTGGCTTTACAAGGGATTTGCAAGAAGCTGTATAAATTCTTCCTCATCGTACAATGGTTAAGATCATATACTATATGAAATGAAGACTACTTCCTAGCTATGGGTTTTTAGACAAGTTTATTTAACCTTGTGTGCCTCAATTACTTTAGTTATAAAATGGGGATAATATTAACTTTTTATCACAAAGAGCTCTAGTGGGGATTAAATGAGATAAACTAAGTACTGCTTAGAAAAATGCCTAGCATACAATAAACACATGAGACATGTTCTCTATTAAGTTATCAATTGTTCTTTTAATTCATGAACACTGAAACCGAGGTTCGTGATTTGTCATGTTAGTAGGTGGTGTAGGGGGTACTGAAATATCTTCTCTCCCTTCTCTTCTTCCTTGTTTTCTTTCCCCCTTCTTCCTTATATATCTATATATTGGACTGGATAAATATACAATAATTCCTGCCTAGTTGATTGGGATTTAGGACATCTGATTCCTTTGCACTTTCTTTTCCCTACAGTACCACCTTCCTGCTTTTGCCAGGGCACCAATAAGTACTCAATCACATATCTTGCTTCCACTGCAGTGAAGTCAAATTATACTTTTGTCTTTTGCTGCTAGCCTACAACTATGAGCTTTCATGTCCAAATTTCCAAGTTTTTATTTGAATCTTCAAACCTGAGAAATCAATAGGGTTAAAGAAATAAGAACCAGTGCTTACATAAGTGTTTATTAGACTTTTCTTGATCATCTTTCAGGTCTTGTAGAAATTTGCCTGATGCACCCCCTCGACGTGGTGAAAACCAGGTAAGGTTCTGCATGAACAAGTTTTATTGACTTTGGCTGATATCCAAATTAAGGTCTGTCAGAACACTAAATGCTAGAACTTGTCCCAAGCCGGTAGCTTCTCCCAATAATGGCATTTATATTTACTTCTTAAAGAAAATACTATTTGACAGATAAAATGTGAACAGTGAAAAGCATTTCTGGATTGAGGTCATCTGAAGGTATATAATATTTTACTGCCTTCACATGCAACCATGAGGTATGACTTGTGGCGAAACTGGTTAAGTGAGGTAAATTTATCAAAATGATGTAAAAACTAAACTTTACCCAGTGAATTATTACAGCAGACTTTCATTTGGCTTTGCATATAACAGATTGCTATTTAATAGTCAGCATTTCGGTGTGAGACTCCAAAATTTCAAGTAAACTTCTTAAATGGTGCTTAACAAATTTATTCCCATAACTATTTGCCAATGCAAAATGCCATATTTCCAGGAAAAGTGCATTTGCTACTCAAGGCAGATACAGATAAGGACAGTGTATTAAATCTATTTATCAAGAGAAAAAATCTTATGAGTTTTAATATGATCTGGAGCATTTAAAAAAGTTAAACATGTGGCCGAATTGTGGAACTCTATTTTTTTCAAATTAGAAGCTCTGAGAATGTAGTGCAAGTTTCCATTTATTTATATTGTGTAAAACCCAAGCACACTGTACCTAGGCTATAGCATAATGGCAAAAAGTACCATGCAAGAAGAGGGTTGAACAAATGCTTATTGGCACAACTAGGGAGTACAGTCCTCCCTTAGTCATGGTTTCTCTGAGATTTCAGTTACTGATGGTCAACTGCGGTCCAAAAATATTAAATAGAAAACCCCAGAAATAAACAATTTATAAACTTTAAATTGTGTACTTTTCTGAGAAACGTAATGAAATCTCACACTATCCCACTTTGTTCTGCCCAGGACATGAATTATTTCTTTGTCCAACATATCCACACTGTACGCACAGTGCAATAAGGTATTTTGAGAGACAAACCAAATTCACATAACTTTTATTACAGTGTACTGTTATAATTGTTCTGTTTTATTATTAGCTATTGTTGTTAATCTCTTACTATGCCTCATTTATAAATTAAACTTTATCATGGGTATGTATGCACAGGAATAAACATAGTGTCTATAGTGATTGGTACTATCCACAGTTTCAGGCCTTCACTGAAGGTCTTGGAATGTATCCCCCACAGGTAATGGGGGACTACTGTACTTGATGAACTAGGTTGGTCATTGAATGGACCTGCTGCTAATTTACCTAAAGGGGACACAGAATCTTAGGCCAGTTGCTCAAAGCAAGGGAAGGTGACTATGTCATGAATATCATATTACATTTTTTTTTAGTTTTAATTATATCTTTCCCATTACCATTCAGTTCCCTCATACTACCCTCCACCCCCCATAATCACCACTCTGTTGTCCATGTCCGTGAGTTCTTTTTCCTTTTTGCTCAATCTCTCCACCCCCAACCTCCATCACTCCCCACCCAGTTGTCATCCTGCTCTCCATGAGTCTGCCTCTATTTTGCTTTTTAGTTCAATTTGTTCATTAGATTCCACATATGAGTGAAATCATATGATATTTGTCTTTTTCTGACTGGCTTGTTTCACTTAGCTTAATGTTCTCCAGGTCCATCCATACCGTAGCAAAGGGTAAAAGTTTCTTCTTTTTTATGGCCAAGTAGCATTCCATTGTGTAAATGTCCCAGAGTTGTTTTATCCACTCGTCTACTGATGGACACTTGGGCTGCTTCCAAATCTTGGCAATTGTAAATAATGCTGTAATGAACATAGGGGTACCTATGTTCTTTTGAATCCGTGTTTTGGGTTCCTTTGGATATATTCCCAGAAGTGGGATTGCTGGGTTGAAAGGAAGATCCATTTTTAATTTCTGAGGTATCTCCATACTGCTTTCCACAGTGGCTGCACCAATCTGCATTCCCACCAACAATGCAAAAGGCCTCCCCTTTCTCCATGTCTTCACCAGAACTTGTTGTTTGTTGATTTATGGATGATGGCCATTCTGACAGGCATGAGATGATATCTCACTATGGTTTCAATTTGCGTTTCTCTGATAATTAGTGACCTTGAGCATTTTTTCATATGTCTATTGGCCACCTGTATGTCCTCTTTGGAGAAGTCTCTATTCAGGTCCTTTACCCATTTTTTAATTGGATTGCTTGGTTTTTATGGTGTTGAGTTTTTTAAGTTCTTTATACATTTTGGATATTAGCCCCTTACCAAATGTATTGACAAATATATTCTCACATTATGTGGGTTATCTTTTCATTTTGTTGATGTTTTCCTTTGCAAAAACCCTTTAGTTAGATGTAGTCCCATTAGTTCATTTTTTCTTTTGTTTCCCATGCCTGGGGAGATATATTTCATAAACCATTGCCACAAACTATGTCCAACTTTTTTCTACCTGTTTTCTTTTAGGATTTTTATGGTTTGGGGTCTAACATTTAAATCTTTGATCCATTAGAATTTTTTCTTGTGTGTAGTGTAAGAGGGTGGTCTAGTTTCATTTTTCTCCACATATTTGTCTAATTTTCCCAACACCATTTATTGAATAAACTGTCTTTAGCCCATTATATATGCTTGCTTTCTCTGTCAAATATTAATTGACTATAAAAGTGTGGGTTTATTTCTGGGCTATCTATTCTGCTCCACTGATCTAATGTCTGTTTCTATGCCAGCACTATGTATTTTAATTACTATGGCTTTGTAGTATCATTTCATATTAGGTAGCATTATTCTTCCAACTTTGTTCTTTCTCAGGATTGCTGTTTTTATGCGGGGCCTTTTTTGGTTCCATATAAATTTTTGAAATATTTGTTCTAGTTTTGCAAAATATATCATTGATATAGCTTGATAGGAGTTTCACTGAATCTATGGGTTGCTTTCGGTAGTATGGCCATTTTAATGATGTTAATTCTTCCTATCCATGAACATGGTATGTGCTTTCACTTATTTGTATCTTCTTTAATTTCTTTCTTCAGTGTCTTATAATTTCCCGAGTACAGGTCTCTTACATCCTTGGTTAGGTCTATTCCTAGGTATTTTATTCTTTTTGAAGAAATTATGAATGGGATTGTTTTCTTAATTTCCCTGTTAGTTCATTAATGGCATATAAAAATGCACCTGATTTCTGGATATTAATTTTGTATCCTGCTACCTTGCTTAATTCATTCATATTACATTTCTAATGGAGGTAGAGAAGATGAGAATATGACCTCTGTCTTAGCTCAGGCTCTATAACAAATACCACAGACTGGATGGCTCACTCAACAGGCATTTATTTCTCACAGTCCTGGAGGCTGGGAAATTCAAGATCAAGGGGCTAATCAGTTTGGTTCTTGGTATGGGCTCTCTTCCTACTTGCAGACAGTCACCTTACTGTAGCCTCACATGGTAGAGAGATGAGGCTCTGATGTCACTTCTTTTTCTTATAAGGGCACTAATCCAATCATGGGGGGCTCCAACCTCATGACCACACCTAAATGTAATTACATCCCCAAAGTCCCACCTTTAAATACCATCATGCTGGGGTTAAGTCTTCAATATATGAATTTGGGGATTTGCAAACATTCCACCAATAACAGACTCAAGCCACCAAACTGAAACTGAGAAAGAATGAAACCACAAATTATATTTAAATATAAGAAGTGTACACTCCCTGGACTATCTTTCTATAACATTCAGAAACCAAAAGCAAAATTCACTGGCATTTCCTTCTTAGATTTCATATTAACTTTCCTTAAAAAGCCAGAATATTTTTGCTAGTCGTGCTGAAGAATGAAAAGTGTAACTTAAAGGCAACTGCCTAAATTTGTGAAGTGTTTAAATGAGCATGGCAGAGAAACAAGAATGATTTAAACAAGACATCTTATTGAAATTATGTTTATTCAGTCACACAATCCTTCATTCATTCATTCAACAATCATTTATTGAGTATCTAGTATGTGTGGGTTCCAGACTAGCTTTACCCTCAAAGAGCTCAGAATCCGATGAGCTAATATGAATCTCATCACAATGAATTTCAAAACTATTATAGCGGTTGACCCTTGAACAAAGAGGGGTTAGGGGTGGCAACCCTTCACACAGCCAAAAATCTGGACCTAACTATATCATTTCTTAGTACTGGAGATGAATAGAATAATTTTTTTAAATAGATGTGCAAAGTTTCTGGTGATTTATAACTCCTTTTTATGTAGTTATTTTCATGAAAATGGCTTTCACTTATTAGAATTAGTCACATGCCCTTGCCTTGCTTCCAGGGGGATGGAAAATGCAGTCCTTCCAATTGCCCTAAAGGAGAAGGGGACTGGATACTGGATGGTATTTGATCTTCATAATCATAAAAAGTATATTGAATAAAAACCCACTGAAAGAGTAAACTGGAAGTCCAAAATATATGCAACTAACTTTGCGACAGAAGTAGAATGTGTAAGATTGGTAGGATTTATCACTGGACACTAGCACATGGGTGAAAGGGAGTAGACAGAACAGACTAAATAATGCTAAACTCTTTTCACTAATATATGGTTTTCGACATAACTACATTTCTCAATAAAATAAACTATACACTGTCAGAGATAATGCATGAAACTGTAGCATTAGTAATCTGAGCAGGTCACTTTTCTAAATGACATCCAAGGGCACTGGGTTTTAAGTTGTTGCAGATATTGTCCAAGTGGGGCATGGCTACACCTTACAGCAGGTCAAACCTTACTTGCTCAACAGGGTTTTTGTGAGCTATTTTTACCTCTTCTTAGATATTATTACTTGAAGGGTGATTCGCTTAATTAACCTGAGTATAAAAATGGCTCATTTTCCACAATATCTCATGTGCTGGAGTATGGCAAAATAAATGTGTTTACTTCTTGAAGTCAGTCTTTTCTTTGGGGGATCGATTTGTGCATAACCCTTTTCCTTATTGAACAAAAGGTAATACATTCTAAATATGTATTTCCAAATTCTTCCTTCACAGGGATTTTTTAAAAATTATTTTTTTCACTCTGTAAATTATTGCTTCTGTTACTGCAGGCTGGACTGATAAAGGGAAGTGGCAGTGTTACCAGAGGCCAGGGGCCAGGGTTACCTGGCAGAAGCTAGAGCTGCAGCAAATCTGTCTAGTGAAAGCTGGAGGCTCAAGGGAGCACCAACCACCACCTAAAATTCACTGCCTGAGGCAGACAAGGAGGAAGAGAAATACGCTGGTCTCTTCGTTTTCCACACTCTCCAGTGTCCCATCAGTGCTTCCGTACCTGAACTCACGGAAGACTGGGGAGCCCAGTGTAGCAGAGGGCATACCCTCTGCATAATAGTGCAGAGTGAAACAAGGGAAGAGAAATGGGTCTGAAGACAAACAGAACTAGGACTGACATACTGTCATTTTAGTGGGGTTTAGAGGGGGAGAAAAAGCTGACTTAAACATGCATATTTGTATTGAGATATAATTGACATGTGATGTTATACTAGTTTCAGGTGTACAACATAATGATTCTATATTTGTATATGTTGTATAGTGATACCATGGTAAGTCTAGTTAACATCCATCACCACACATAATTACAATTTCTTTATCATGATGAGAAATTGTAAGAGCTACTCTCTTAGCATCTTTCCAAAACACAATAGAACATTGTGAACTATAGTTACCATGATGTGTATTACATTCCCAGGACTTATTTACTTTATACATGAAAGTCTGTTCCTTTTGACCACCTTCATCCATTTGCCCACCCCCAACCCACAGGCTCTGGTAACCACCAGTTTGTTCTCCGTATCTATAAACTCAGGGATTTTTTTCTGTTTCTCTCTTTTTTTGAGGGGAGGGGTGTTGGGGAGAGTCCACTCATAAGTGAGATCACATGATATTTGTCTTTGTCTGACTTATTTCATTTAGCATAATGCCCTCAAGGTCCATTCATCATCCATGTTGTCACGAATGGCAAGATTTCCTTCTTTTTTTATGGCTGAATGATATTCCGGTATACATTCTCATATATATACATATCACATTTTCTTCTTCATTCGTCAGTGCACGTTTAGATTGTAAGCATGCATTTTCAATTCATCATGCTTTGTAGGAACTCATTCTGCATTTTAAAAGATAATTAGAAGCTGTAATCAATAAATCTTTTATGGAGAGATTTTAGACATTGTGGCACTTGGCTTTATATAGGAAATACTTTACTTTGTTCCATGTGAGTATAGGTCCAGGAGCAGACCTAAGGTAAGCATACACTAGCCACATGAAAGTTGCTTTGTTCTCGCCAGATTTTAGCAGAGGAAGTTTGGCTGCAATGCTGTACACGTGGCAGTTAGGTAGAATCACAGTCTCACTTGAGAGCCTCCCCAGAGGTGTGTATACACTGTTTTGTAGTTTTGTTCATATACAGAGAACTCTGTGTACAATTGTGGGTGGACCTTGTCAACTAGTGGTCATTTGTGCCCACTCAATGTCAACAGGAATCCCTGATTTGGGATGCAGTGCAGAAAGAAACTTTATCCAGTGAAAAACAGCTCAACTGGTGTTACAGCACTGCTGTGAAAATAGTGTGGCTGTGAGGTGGTCCTGGGGCCAGACCCCTCTCTGGCCAGACAGATCTGCTCTGCACCTTACTGGTCTGCTCCCTCCTGTGCCAGTTCATTCTGCTCTTCAGCATTTCAGCTCAACCAAGGAAACTCAGTTGCCGGTGGAAAAGAAAAGTGTGCTTTCAGAGACAGAGGGGAGCTGAAGAGAAACCCCTATCCCTGATCCCTGACTGGCCTCTTCTCATGCAAATGAGGACTCCAAATCCTCGCAATTCGATTGGTCCAAAAGACACTGTCCTGATTGGTCACTGAAGATGCTGATGGGGATATAGCTGCAGAGCTCCAAATGGATGGGGAAAGTCTCAGGCCTATTGGTCTCAGTCCTCCAGGAGCTCCTTTGTAAGGGCTGGCTCAGATGGCAGAATCACAGTGCAGACAGGAAGTACAGCGCTGGGGCAGGTAGTTCAGTGCAGGCTTCTCCCTGAAGTGCAGTTTGTATGAGAGGCCCCTGTGTAGAAATGGCTGCTAGGATCTTTCTAACTTGAGCCCAGGTAGCCACCAGGAGTCCTTTTTAGTAGGCATCTTCTTTCCCAGGGTCTACAACCTTCTGGTTAAGAATCTATAGCTACAAATGACAAAAGACCCTATTTACTTATATGGCTAGGAAGACCACAGGTAGTTTCTAGCTTTGTACTCTCAAGGAATTTAAATAAAATAATCAGGAATATCTCATATCTCTCATGTTGTTTCTCATTCTCTCAGTCACTGTCACTCTACACTCTCATGCTCCTCCTTTCTCCCCCTTTCCTTTTAGCTTCCCTTTTTCTCTGTAGGCTTCATTTAAGGTGGCTTCTCTCACTTGGCACCAGGTGGCCCCGACAGCTTCAAGCTCACACGGTCCTTGGCATTTCTTTGGACTCTCTCTGAGGATAACCTAATAGTTAAGAACTCTAGAAGGAATCCATCCAATCAGGAACCTCTGGAGTTAGGCTGCCTGGGTTAAAACATTGCTTCTTTACTGATTATCCTAATAACTTCTGGTAAGTTCCTTCTCTATGCCTTAGTTTCCTTATCTTTAAATGAGAACAATAATGGTATCTACAATATTGTGAGAACTAAACATACCATGTTGAGTACTGTTTCAGCAAAGGAAAAGAAAGGGGACTACAGAGACAAATGGAGGGAAACCAGAGGAAGAATACAAAGTGTGGGAGAGGGGAAATTCTTACTGTGGAGTCAGGCGGTTTCAAGTTTCCAAGCCGGAAGACTTGTGTTATGTGAGCAGTGCATTTAAATCCTTCCTGAGAGAGGTGTTTGCAAGAAGAGCGTCCTTCTGGGTCCGAGGGCAGGAGAGCGTTGGTTTAGTCTATTTTCCTATTGGCACCTTTCCATGCTTCATTTCAGGGCTGTGTGCTGACATTATTAGTTAACCCCCATGGCTAGCACAGTGCCTGGCCTCCTGGAGGTGCCCAGTGAATGCTGTCGAATAAATGAGTATTTGGTGACAATCAGAAATAATAGCCCTGAGTTCTATGGCCCAACTAGAATGTCTAGAAAGTGAACAATATGCACCTCTGTTGTCTTCATTTTTAAAACTGTTAAGATTTCATGAAAAAGGTGAGAAGAAGCTGTTGAAATAGAAAGGGAGAAATTAATTGATAGGATGGTAGGCAAAAGCATCTCAAGCTGTGGTGGAGTTTCAGTGACAGAACTGGGAAAGAGCGAGGTGGGAGGTTTCCACAGGGCGTGCCAAGACGAGAGGCAGGTGGACTGAGCCAGCACAAGGGATGGAAGGTGCCACGGGAGCGTTGTGACAAACTGTAAGATGGGCTTCATCCAGGAGCGCACTGTTTAATTGAAATAAAATGCATGGCACATATGTCATTTTAAGTTTTCTAGGAGCCACATTTTAAAAAGTAAGAAGAAACAGGTAACATTAATGTTAACAACGTATCTTACTTCACTTCATACACCCAAAACATTGTCATAGCAACATGTTAACCAATATAAAAATTATTAATGAGACATTTTATATTCTTTTTAATGCCAGTCCTTGAAATCTGGTGCATATTTTACACTCGAAGCACATCTCAGGCCTGACCGGTCCGTCGCATTTCAAATTCAGCGGCCACAGGCCTGGCGTGCAGTGGGAAAGGAATTCTGTAAGGGGAGGGAGATGGGGTCCAGTGGCTTCCTTGTAAGAAGAATGCGCTCGCTTGGAATGGGGCTGACAATTGTAAATGAGCAGGGCCTCGGTGAGAGGGAATTTTACTACCTGTGCATTCAAAGGGTTGTACCTGCGTGTAGCAAGTGGCGTTCGGATCCCCAAAGAGTTATCGAAGTCGCAGTCCAAGAGGGTTTTAGCTTACATCCTTTTCACACTTTTATTTCCAGGAAGGGAAATGGTTCGTTGTGCTTCAGGAAGAGAGAATTACTGAGGTATTCATTCTGTTTCCCCACCCGCCCACTCATTTTCATCATTTGGTTTTATTTCATTTTTGAAAGGGGCATAAATCAGGTGCAAACTAAATTAATTACTGATCCTGTAAGGACTGATCCTTTAAAAGCATGTTAAAGAGCTGCAAGGCATGTATTCTAGTGGGTGCTGGGGAAGGTGAGAAGGCCAGAGGCATTTCACATCTCCTTGTAGACGTACAGTCATAGGCTGTTGTTGAGTGGACAGGCCAATACATACCTTGGCTTTCATCCTTCCTCCCATCAGGACTTAACTTGCACTGAAAAGTCTTATCATACATCTCTCAAAACATATTAATCACTGTGTGAATTCTAAAGACGCACATGGGTTAAAAAACTTGGCATCCATGTGTTATTATATATGTGCTCGTGGGGCTTTTACTCAAGCTGTTGAGATTGATTTACACTCTCTATCTCTGGCCCCCAAACCCCACTGAATCTGAAACCCTAGGGGTGGGGCCCACCAATATTTATGTTTAACATCCTCCTGGGTGAAGCTTAAGCAGCGAGCTCAGACTGGTCACTGGGTCAGCCTTTGGAAACCAGTAAGGAATACCCTATAGGCAGTTCGGCAAAAAGTCTTGATGTAAAGAATTTCTGTGTGTGTGTGTGTGTGTGTGTGTGTGTGTGTGTGTGTGTGTGTGTGTGAAACGTCTCGTTAACCTGTGGTTCTCATTGGTTTCATTTATGTAAACTGCTTTGTTAGCAGTGAATGGAGGTAGAAGAGCAGAAACTCCCTTGCAGGGTTCATTCTGTGGTTTGTGAGAATGATATGGGAATATATTACCTACAGCCAGAAAAAAACACATTTTGTCCTACCGAGTGGAGTTACTGGGGCAAAAATCAGTGCCAGAAGATTGGAGAAGAGTTTGTATTGGTTGCTATGGAGAGAAGGTAAATGGCTCTGATGGGTAAAAATGATTTAGAGGCATAAGCCCACCACAAACTTTAATAAAAAGAGAAACCTGAGGATGGGCCATGGTGAAAGACTGCTTTGTGGGCAGCCCAGCAGAGAGCGAAGAGCCAAGCACTGGGGAACATCTACAGCCTCCCTTCACAGCAGGGGGTGGGGTGGGAGGGAGCAGGGGAAGCCGTGAACTTGAAAATGAACACTTAATTTAGAGGCTGGATGGGGGCGTTGAACAACCATTGGGGCCAACAGAACAGCAGGATGGAAACAAAGGAATGAAGAATGCTTTTCCCCAATAGAACCTCTTTTTAAAAAGGAAAGGAATCTTTTAACATGGGGAGAGAGCAGTGGGAAAAAGTTAGGATGGAGTCTAGAGCAGAGGGAGTAGAGTCTGTAGGATTTTAAAAAATGCTAACGGGACAGCGGAGAGGGTTATTTCCAATGTGTTAACGATATGTCCATGTTATAAAACATTAAGATCACATTCAGGGTTAGACCATGGTTATGCCTGATTTCTCAGCTTGCATAGAAATTCAGGACTATACCACTGTCATAGCTTGTTTCTAACCATGGAGACAATGTGTCTGAAGTAAAATAAACAAGGAGTAGAACCACATTCCTATAAGCTATATTTTCATTGGGATTCTGTCATGTAGCTAATTCAATCAATGGCAACACGTAGTGGTATGAAATGATTACAGTACCCCCAAATACATGTGAGTGTGACTTCAATTTTGCTTTTGAAGTTATATGGCTTTTTTAGGGTTTCTTTGGGATTCATTTCATAATTGAAATGTCTTTTTTCAGTTACTGGGTCAAAGCAAGGAGTCCTAGGTGGTGGGCACACTGCACCTCTGCATTGATTATGTCATTCTTTTCCATGCAGTCATCATTAAAGATTTTATTTATTAACATGATCAAATAAAAATGGGGCACAAAATGGATAAGAAATTTGGAAGGTATAGAGGTGACAATTAAGTATGTTCTGGTTGGCACATTGTAGGGCCTCAGTGAATATGTGTTAAGTGAATAAATGTGTGCTTTCAAATGACATTTGCTCCCAGCTAAGTGCTTTATTACAAATTAAATGCATTATGGCTAATGAGTTCATGGCAAACTTTAAAAGGTCCCACATTTGTATAGTGATTTCACTCAAAAGACTAATATAACCTCAGCATGACCCTACAACCAGAGAAAATTATCCTATTTTGTGCACAGTTCAGAATGCTGCACGTCTACATTCTGGATAGGTGTCACTTTCTGGAGAAAAGCAGAGGGTTTGGGTATGATGGCCATGACCCATGAAAAGATTTCATTAATGTTTCTTCTGGGATCTTTACTCAGACAATGTTCACCTGTCCTTTGAGATTCCAAGGGTTGTATGGGAACTGTGGAAAACTCAGCGGAGTCCACACTTGAAAGTCTTGTTGCTCCCTCACATTTGGTGGTCCTTCCCACTCAACGTAAGGCCAGGTTGCCATTGTTTCCTTACTCATAGGGAGTGCTCCACGCATGTTGGCCATTGCTGCTATTGAACAGTTTTAATCATTTTTCCAGTGGCCCAATAATAACGAGGAGGAGACAGAATGGAAGAACACCTAAGGACCTGTTGCTCTGAGGTAGTGGGGGACAATCAGTCCCAAAGCTCTTAGGCAGAATAATCTTGCTGCCATAGGTGAAAATTATTTTTTCAGATTTATTATTAAGGAGATAATCCTTTCTTTTAAAAAACCCAATCGTTTCCTCCTACATAAAACAACAAAGGTCCAATATGCTAAATCAACTGTAACTCGCTTTATGATCTTGAACTATTGTATCTAAATTTTTCTTTTCTTTCTTTCTTTCTTTCTTTCTTTCTTTCTTTCTTTCTTTCTTTCTTTCTTTCTTCCTTCCTTCCTTCCTTCCTTCCTTCCTTCCTTCCTTCCTTCCTTCCTTCCTTCCTTCCTTTCCTTTCTTTCCTTTCTTTCCTTTTTGCATATGGAATTCTTTTGAAATCACTCCCTAGAGGAGCATGCTATTTTTATGACTCACATTGTGGAAACTTTGTAAAGTTTTAATCTCTCCTTAAATTGTGCTTTTGCCTAAATGTTTAAAGTACAGTAGCTATTATTCATCAACTAATTAAATAAGCTGAGAAGATCCTCCCTGAGCTAGTAACATAATGTATGTTCTGTTTTGATACCTCTCTCTTCCTTCTGCCTAACTGCACAGGCGATCCCAGCCAGACAAGGAGAAGGAAGAGCGCCTGTGTGTCCTTTTTATTTTTTAACATGGTTAATATACAGCACTATGTTACCCTATGCATTTTTCATGCCTGTCAATGGCCTTCTCCAAAGATATTCTCTTTTTTAAGCTGAGAGGTAAAAAATTCTTAAGTAGATTTCTCATCTTTGTCAAGGAAAAGTAAGTTCTAAAATGAGCATCAGCGCGAAGACTGTCTCCTCTTCCTCCCGCTCCCACCTCCAGGCACATTTAGGGTTTTATCCCAATTGCTTTTAAATTTTCAGCAACTTCATTCATCTGCTTATTTTGCCAATGCCCATCACATGTTCCGCTACAATGAGATATTTTTGCCTTAGCCATGGGTTAGATTCCAATTTGGGGTTGTTAGAACTTAATAGGACTGTAAAGTATAGTAATAAAATTAACTGATTTGGGATCATTTTGAGTTTAAAAACAAATGGGATATTTTTCTCAGTGTTTTTAATGCAATCATGAGCTTTTCTCCGATAACCTATTTTAAGTACAGCTTTGGGGGGTGGATTTGGAACTAATAATACCTGCCTATTTTCAGTGGCTAGTCAAAGGCTGAGATAAACTAGCTCTAAATTCAAGAGGTAAAGTGAAAGTTAAAATGTTTGGTTTTTGTGGGACTATAGTGCTTATTTTATGGTAAATCGTTTCTAGTTAAGCTCCAAGCAATCTGCTACCAATGAAAATAAAATTGTCTCATCCAGGGGTATTTGCTCCCCAGCTACGTCTACTAAAAACAAACAGCCAAGCCACCAACCAAACAAACAAACAGCTGCTTGTCTAAAAAGGGCTATGATATGCCTTAAAAAAGTCACGGAGGAAACACTTTAGGATACTTAGCTGGACTCTTCCTGTAGTGTGAGAAAACTTGTAAGTGTTGAGAAAGAAGCTGCTTGAGAAGTAAAAGCTCTGACTGTGAGCTGAACCTAGAGGCTCAGGCAGTGCCCACGGGAAAGCTGCCTCTGGGTTGACATAGAGTGGGAATCAAGCCTAATGAAATCTAGATTGTTGGGACTGTAGCACAGCTTAAACTTTGGTTATCATGGATAGTCTAGAAGATCATTTTTCCTCTTTGTGAAGCAGAAATAAAAATCATAAATTCCTTTAGACAAACAAATTTAAGGCTGATAATGTAATGTCATTAACTGTGAACCTTGACCAAAAATTGATAAAACTGTTTAACATTGCTGGAAAATCGATTAATTCTCAAAATATTCTTGTTGAGATGGCTAAAATAGCCTTATTGTTTTTGCTTTGCAGTCAGGGCGCAGCTGAGATTTAGTTTTGACATAATGAAGAAGTTTGCAAGATGATAAATAGAGCTGTATATTCTCTAGATGCAATTCTACATACTCTGGGCCAAGTTCCTACAGAAGAATATTTTCCCATTTGGGGGTTATTGAATAATATTTTCTCCAGTGAAACTTTTGTGAGTACCTAATAGGTTACATACTTTCCTTTTATAGCAAAAACAATCCAAAGTTGAACTGAATATCCTCAGTTTTGGGTAATGAAAATTTATCCAAGATATGCATTTCTCTTTTTAGTGAAAAAGTAACATATCATGCTAGATGTCTCAGTATCAGATGTAATTCAATACTACTAAATATTCAAGGCTTTAGAATTTAAGTTTTCTCTGTGTTTGTGTCCTTTTAAATTCTTAAATGTAACAAGTACACACAAGGAAAAAAGTGTTTATTTATTTATTTATTTTTTAAGATGTTCTAAAGTGGGAGCTGGTTAGAATCCTGACCATTTTCACTTCTACAGGACAGCTTAGCAAAGATGATCCCTTTGTGTCCAGGCTTTTGGTGTCCAGGGAGAATGTGATTAACACGCATCAGCTCAGCAAGGACATTGGGCCTTGCAGAAGGATGATGAGTGGAGACCAGGGTCTAGCTGAATGCTGCCGGCCCCAGCTATGGGAGTCAACAGCACTGCTCTGGGACTTGATCTCTCACCTGGAAATTACAAGTGTACCTCCAAATGAGCTCCGCAGCTTCTTCCAGTTTGATATTCTATGTTTCTAAAGTCATGTTTTCATTGCCTAAAAATAGTGTGATCTTAGTGCCTATCTAGCGGCAGGATTTCTCTATTCCTTGAGCATGCCAAGCTCTCCCCAGGGCTTGGCGTCCCTTTTTCCTGGAATAACTGGCTCCTTCTCAGGCCTCATGACTCAGTGCGTTGTCATCTCCTGTGAGAGTCCCCCCTGGCCATCTCATCTAAGGTGGCCTCCTGTTCCTCTTTCTCCTTACCCTATTTATCTTTGCTCTAGTCTTCTGATCTTGTCAAGGTGATTTGTTTGTGCACTCATTAACTGCCCACCTCCACTTCTTTCTTTTTGTGTACTGCTGTATGTATAGTGTCTATAAGAGTGTTGGCACCTAGAGAAATTGTCTTCTGCTCCTGGGATCATTGAGCCTCTCTCAATTCTGTCTATTCTCCTCTGCCAAGGTTCAACCCTCTTTCTTTGGTCTAATGCATGCATGACCACCCCATCCACTGGACTAGGAAGGGGAGCACTCACTCTCCTGGGTGATGTGAGGATGGGCAGATGAGATGCTAGTGATGGGTGGGCATCATGAAGCCATCCTCAATGCTCCTTAGGGAAATGTTTTAAATTCACACAGTATCTTAATTTTCCCTACACAATTCATGAGCCTAGTTGGGGTTTTTTGTTTTTTTAATGAATAATGACAGTTGGAGTAGGCAGAACCTGTTGCATTCCTCAGGGTGATTCTTTTTCCTAGCTTAGCAATTGGCTTAACTCATTGAATTAAAAGGTGTAGAAATATCTTTTTTTTTATCAGCATTTGTTAGGTATCTTAAACTTTTTCTTTTTCAGAGACAACTAGAATTGATAGTGTCAAGCAGGACTCCAGCTTTATTTAAAAGCAAAAATAATGCATGACCTCCAAAAGCAATATTTTCTAGACTCTTCTTCAAGAATCTGAGGGGGAGGGAGGGGAATGGGAGAGACGTATTGAGAAAATATTAATCACTGCTTCTGAAGCAATAATCTTGGAATAATTTTTAGATTGATGCTGATGTTTGGTCCTAAAGAATTCCAAATTAGCATTTCTATTTCCTTGTTACATACTGAAAACTTAAGTAGATTATTTATTTGATTCTTTTACTAGTAAAATGGGGAAAGTGTTAGGCTTAAAAAGAAAAAAGAGCCCTGGCTGGTGTGGCTGGTGTGGCTCAGTGGATTGCATGCCGGCCTGCGAACCAAATGGTCGCTGGTTCGATTCCCAGTCAGGGCACATGCCTGGGTTGCAGGCCAGGTCCCCCGTAGGGGGCATAGGAGAGGCAGCCACACATCAGTGTTTCTCTCCTTCTCTTTCTCCCTCTCTTCCCCTCTCTCTAAACATAAATAAATAAAATCTAAAAATAAACTTTTTAAAAAAAGAAAAAAGAAATGACCCTAAAATTTATCCTCAGGTTGAAGAATGGAAAGGAACTATTGTTTTGCATTTTGATTTCCCAGAGTGTGTGAATACTGTCCCTGTCCAGATGCTTGCCAAGTTCTGAGAGAACATTTAAGAGTGTTTTTTTGGGTAGCACAGGGAGGGTCTAGCATAGTCAGGGTCTTGTATGCGGGTGTTCCAGGTTTCAAACTGTAACAAGGGGATGGGAGAAAAGAGAAGCATTCCCAAACCAAACATAACTCTCAGGAAATGAGCCAGAACACCTGTGAGAGGTCGGCGGTCAGAAAATACAAACTCAGGGTTCAATATTTTGATCACATTACACAAAAGAACATGGTCATAGATAGTATGGAGAGGTTGGGAACTAAGAATTCTGTCATTCTAAAACATTTTTCTCCCATGACTCTATGATGTTTCAGAAAACATTTCCAGAATTGATGCTGAAACTTTCTGGTGGCCTCTAGTTGCTTAAGCATCAGGTTGAGAAGTTATTTATCTCTTTCTGTTAACTCCCAGAGGTTCACTTCTGGGAACCTTCTGAACCAATTCTTTGGCCAGTGCTTACGAGGCTCTGGGAGGAGGCGGGAGGAGGTCCGGCAGTTAGAGATGGAGAGACATCAGAGCCCTGGATCACAGGCAGTTGACTTCTATGGAGAGAAGTGGTTTGCAAACATTACTTCATGGGACCTCCTAGTGAAAAAGAGGGTGTTTTTTTCCATCTCATTTCCCAACTCTCAATTCTCTGAAATCTGCCTGATTTTTGCCAGGTGTCAAATTATAACCCTCCTTGTCAACCACGAATGACTAACGATTAATTTAATGACTATGCAAAGTTCGAAATTCACATTTTAACTTACTGGCTACATTGTGTTTTCATAAACTGTGAAAAAAAAATGTTTCCCTGAAAAAGCCAATAAAAACAAAGTTTTAGTCTTGAATGCAACGTTCAGTTGCAGTTGTTGACCTGTAGGTGCTCGAGGAGAAACAAAATGGGAGCTGCAACCGGCCCATCTTCAGGCCCGTGGCCCTAGCCCAGTGAGTGACGCCAGTGCTTCTGTCCTGGGCGGGGGTGGGGGGATTAAGTGATGTCCACACCAGCGGGCAGAGCAATATTTGACCCTTGAACTGCTCCATATACAAGCAGCTGCTTTCCTCTTTTTGCCATCCCGTGAAGGAAGCAGGGGAGCTGAAATATCTGACGCTCTTTTTGAGCGCCCCTAGATAACTTAAAACTTGAAATGAATGAGGACCACTTTGGTTGCTGGCCATTTACTGATAGGCTGATTCTCAAAAAGCCTCTGCAAAAGTTTCTTTTCTTTATACTCTGTGTAAAAGGAGCAGGGTCTCCGCAAGTTTTCTCTGTATTTACGCCTTGGCCCCGGTGCGTGCCTTGAGAGCTCGTAAAAACAAATCTGCCCCTAGCCGGGCATTCGGTAATGGGATCTGGAGCCTCTTTCCGCAAGGTCACCTGTTTAAATAGAGGCTCCCGCGGAGCTGCCTGAAAGGTGTTTCCACTGGAGGGCCTCTCACTCAACTTGCTCTCAGTGTCTTTTAGGAAGTGAGCTTCCCACGTTGGCCCTGTCCTCCAGATAGCCCTCCTCCCTGGCAGTTGATGATAAGAAATCTGGAGTCCAGATCCCAAGGCAGAAGATAGAGCACACTTTAGACTTTAAATACAAAGAATTTCCTTTAAAATTAAAACAGAACCATATTTCATTTGGCTACTGGAGCACATTATAGAGTCATCAAACAGTGGTAAATGCGAGGCCTGTAAAAATCATTGTGAAAAGAAAAAAAAAACATGCCAAACGCTGTTCCCCGGGAACGAAATGGCTTTTGCACCAGCAGTGAGCTTCCTTGGACAGCGCAGCAGACAAGCCTCTCCCAAATTACATAAAAAGAACACAAGCCAAATAGTTGTGACTCTCACTTGTTCTTTACATCTGATTCCACATTTTCTGTGTGGGACATGTTTCCAGCGCCCAGCTTCCAATCTCCATAAATCTGCCTCCTTCCTGTCCGCACAACTGAGCGCAGTTCCTGCCTCATTCAGATTCTAGCTGAACTCACTCAATACATGCCCTGTTGCCTGCCTCTGCTGTACCAGCAACGTGCCAGGGTGTGGGTATCTCAGGGCTTCTACATTTTGGTCACTCCCCACCTGTGTCTGGCACAGCCCTAATCAGCTACAGACCTCTGCAAACTGCTGCCAGTGGCGCCCTTTTCACTGGCTTATCCCAGTTTAAGGAGGTACAGTATCTCGGCTTCAGCATCTCAGCGAGGCTGTCCCCGCAGTGCCCACCACCAGAACCAGCAGGCTCCAAAATCCCTCTCTTCTTACAAGCGGTGTCTGACCAGCCAGGACTGACGACTTAGCTGAGATCAGATTCCGACTGGCCTGGCTGCTTTGGAATCAAAAAATGAAGTCAGGGTAGAAACAATATACAGAAGGACAAGCTCAAGAGGAGAGCAAACAAAGCCAGCAGTTCCCGGTTAGGGTCATAAAGCTCCTACTTCCTTTACGGACCAACAATAAACAGTCAAATCAGTAAACATTCCTCCCCACACAAGTGCAGATCTGTGTTTAAAGGCATCGGATTGGATGTCGCCTTCCCCACCTTGCTTTTCCCTTCCCCCAACTTAACAGGGATGCTAAAGAGACCTCTTTCTTTGTAAGGTTAACCACAGTTTCTCAGCCTTGGCTCTGTTCACACTTTGGGCTGGTTAATTCTTTGTTGTGGTCTGTCCTGGGCTTTGTAGAAAGCTTTAGCAGCACCCACTGGCCACTACTCACTAGATGCCAGTAGTACCTTCCCCCCAGTGTGACAACCAGATGTCTCCAGACATTGTCAAATACCCCCTGGGGGACGAAATTCCCCATCCACCCCTGTTAAGAACCACTGGGTTAAACAAAGAACTGACAGTGACCAGAGGGGAGTGAGGAGAGGGATAACAGGGAAAGAAGGGGAAGGAATTCGGCACGGAACACGTAGAAAGGACCAATGGTAATGGACAACAGGGTGGGGATCGACTGAGGGGGT
>PVJD01004345.1:0-102814 GCA_004026545.1 Mormoops blainvillei | reverse complement strand
ACTGTATTTAGGAAGTTGCTCTGCAGTTGGTGAGAGCTGGGATTTTCAAACTTCAGTGTGTGTCTCAATCACCTGGAGGGCTGGTTAAAACGCAGACGATTGGGCCTCACCCCACAGTTACCGATTCAGCCCTTCTGGGTGTGGGCCAGTAATTTGTATTTCCGACAAGGTGATGTCGATGCCCGTGTTCCTAAAAAGTGACTGGGTTGGCCCTCCCTGGATTGACACTGACCTACCAATGGCGAGGAGGAAGCTCTATAATTTGAAACCTTCTGTGTGTCTTTGTCTTCCTCTTCACTGCCCCCCATCCACTGCCATTTAGCCTCTTTCCCAAGACTCCCTTGATGGTGGTGTCTCCCCCTTTGACCTGCCCCTAACTTTCCGCCGATACTTGGCTCCACCAAAACTTTCCATTTGGCTGCTTGACCCTGAGGTCCATTTCCTGCTCCTGAATTAACCCATGCCCAAGCATCAGAAAGTACCCACGGGCACCCAGCTTCTGGGTGCTTGTTCAGCCCCCTCAGATTACACAAAGCAAACTGCCCAGCCGTGGAATACTGAGGGAGTGGCTGGCGCAGACGGGAAGAACATTTTACCACTGACACTTTTTATAATTTCCAGGATATGGTGATGATAATAAAAAGCGAGCCAAAGTTTATTGTGTTTTTAAAATTCTCTACAGACAACATACCCCCTTATTGCCTACACCTCAGGCAAACTGCTATCACCACTCTCCCTTGGGAGTTTCCAAGGATGGCCAGATGCTTTCCCTGCCTCACACCCTATAATATTATAAAAGACACAACCTCCCCCCTATACTGCAGGTTTCTGTACATTATAAGTGTCTTAACAGGTGCTTCACTGAACACCGTGATCACCCACGGTTCCCCTTTGTTGATGAGGACAAGTCCAGGCTCCTTAGTAAGACATAGGGGGCCTTTCGAGGAGGACCCAAACTTAGGTTTTTCAGAATGGACTGTGGTGCACATACATTCTATCTCCATTAGACTGTCACTTATTATTTTCCAAACACAACCTGTAACTGTACATAATGGCGATAATAGTAATAAAACTCATTAGCAATGACCTTATGGAGCACGTTCTATGTGCTACGTATAGTTATTTACTATGTTGCCTCTTTTAATCCTTCCAGCAAACCCACGAGCAAAGCACTGTTATTATCCTCACTTTACAGATGAGGAACCTGGAACTTAAGAGTCAAGAAATGATGTAAAGGAGACAGCCAGGCCTCAAACCTAGGCAGTCTCACTCTATACATTAGACCCTTCTGGGCTGGTGCTCGCTCCGCCAATGCTGAAGTAGGGACAGATGAGGCAGCTGTATTGTTTTAAGCCTTCTTCCTCCCATCTTTTTAATTTTCTATGTTAAGCCCTGTGTATACCATTTGTGTTTGCAATGATTACTCTCGCCCAGCTTCTCCTGGGGGAAATTCTCTTGTCGTTCAAAACGTAACTCAAATATGACTACCTCTGTGAAGCCTCTTCTACATCTCCAGGTTGAATTAACCATTCTTTCCTTTGACACTGAATAAAACTTTGTATACGTGTGCATGTGTGTGAGCATCTATAATGTATATAATATGTATGTTTCACACCATAATGTTGTTAGACTTTTGTAGTCCCCATTGTGAAAATACAAGATCATATTACTTTTTTTTTTAAAGATTTTATTTATTTTCTTTTTAGACAGAGGGGAAGGGAGGGAGAAAGAGAGGGAGAGAAACATCGATGTGGGGTTGCCTCTCCTGCTTCCCCTACTGGGGACCTGGCCCGCAACCCAGGCATATGCCCAGACTGGGGAATCAGACCGGCGACACTTAGGTTCTCAGGCTGACGCTCAATCCACTGAGCTACACCAACCAGGGCAAGATCATGTCACTTTTACATGTGTTCATAGCATCTGGCCCCATGTCTGGTACTAAATAGATATTATGTAAGTGCTAACTGAAGGAAAGAGTAAAATAAAGGAATGATGTACCTCAACTTCAAATATTGCCTTAAGTGAACAAAGGTCACATCAATCTACCAGTTGTCAAACCTGAGTTGAAATGAACACTTACACTACTGGTTTCTAGAGTTTAAAAGATTTTTACTCTACCTACTTCAGTATGAAAGTGGGGGAAATAGACAATATATGGACTGTGTTCTCTAATCCAAGTGGAACAAAAGCACGAGATGCATAATGCAGCAGTGTTTGTTGGAGGGTCTCAGAGGACACCTAAGACCTCTGAAAAATAGGGTGTTGGCTGATAAAAGTCCCAGGGATCAGACCATTAAAAAGCTGTGGCATTTGTCACTGGTCCAGCAGAACCAGGAGTAGCCAAGCTGGAACAACTGCAGCCGTCAAAACACGTTTCCCTGTATGACCAATTATTTAGTTGAGTAAGCATGTGTTTGCATGTTCAAATGGGCAGAGCAGGGGCTCCTCAGGAGTGAGATAGTAGCCGGGCCCCGCCAGGAGCTGGGTGTGATGACCTGAGCTGGGAGCAGGCGTCCTGGGGGTTGAGGGGGTCGGGCTGGTCCCAGTGCTCCTTAGCAAATTAGGAAATGAAATGATTTCTAGAAGCTAGAAATCAATGCTCTGATATTAAAAAACAAACAAACAAACAAACAAAAAAGCAGAGTGTGCTAGCGACACCGCACTTCAGAGAGGGCTAAGTGGTGGTTTCTAAGAGGCTGACAAATTAAAATGGAGTCATGAACCGTTGAGAAGTGCTCAGTCTGTTGTGGAAGGCTGTGCTTGAGCACGACATTCACTCGGACAGCTTCTCAGGTTTTGCGATTTTAGCACTGTCCTTGGGAGACTTTAATGGGAACAGTGCTGACAAAACATTTATCTGGAATATGTGATTCATATCTTACCATTTTCAAATGAACGATTTAATCATACTATTTCCTCTCGGTCAATTATTTTGGTTTTAGTGCCGAATTTCTTTGTAATATTTTGTTTTATTTTGGCTACTGAGACAGTCTTACAGTATAAGTACTTTACAGCACTCCTGATTTTCACAAAAAGAATGTCACAATTTATTAACAGGGATATATGTTGTAACAGATTTACAATTTTCCTTTTTCAGTACATGGAAGCAATTTGATCCCGTTTCATGTTTATGATATTCATTATATTTAAATTCAGTATATTTGGTTTCCATGTAAAATTTTAGGAGAGTTTCCTGTATGGTTTTTAAATATATATATTTAATACTGAATATGGTTAGCTGTGTGTTTGTCTTGGAAATATCAGAGTACCAGTTTTCTTTATCTGAAGTTTTATGTATTATGCCTAACTCATGACGGTAGGCTCCCAAAGAATGCTACAACTGTGTTCTTAACGCACAAACGAAAGAACCAGTAAGAATGTATACGTTTACGGGAAAGTACACTTCCATCTTTCTGTTTTTATGTCTTGTGAAAATTACATATTTCATGTAATATATGAATTTGGGGCACTCTAAATGAGCCAAGTTCAGTTACATAACACTGGGCACTCTAATTGTACTCTCAGCCATTATAGCCACATAATGCACAGGAATTGCATTGACGTTTTAATATGCTGTCACTTTAAGATACACCGTGAAGTGTGAACAGAGCACAGGGCACTTTAAGCAGGTGTGTCTAATTGTTAGTTTTGGGTTTTTTTCCCCCTAAATAGCAATGGTATAGTTAAGAAAAGATGTAGAATCGAGGAAGAGTGTTTCCGTGCTAAAGCCAACTAACCAGGTTTCCTTTAGCTGGCTGGTGGAAACAGATTGGACCTTATCATCATTTTTGCTGTTTTTCTCTGTGTCGGTGGTTTTGCTTGGTAGGTCTTTCCTGCTCCATGCAGTAGAGGAACGGCTGCATAGCGTGCTCCTTTGGATAGCAGCGAGCGTGGTTCCAGTACTTTTTGGCTTTGAGTTAAAGTCTGCAACTGCAAAAATAATCCTAAAGTTGGGGGGAGGTAGATCTATTTTATCATTAAAAAAAAATATGTAACAGAGTTTTCACTAACTCTTCCAAATGTTTAATGTGTTTGGTGTCCTTCCAGAGTACCATGTTCATTATTTAGGAATTAGGGAAACCTCCTTAAAGTAGCTGATCTGTCCCAGGAAAAGACTTTGTTTTTGGATTTGGTCATGACGTTGGCAAGCCAGCGAGCAAGCAGACACCGGCGTATATAACGCAGCCCTTCATAGGCTTCCGGGGATTAGTAACTCAGGCCAGACTCTTAGCTGCTCCCTTGGAGGACACAACATTGAAATGTAAGTCTCTGATTTTTTTAATAGGAGACATAACATTTTGAATACCCAAGTATTATGCCATTAAGAGTAATAATTTTCATAATATTTCTAGTCCCCATTTTTTTGTCTAGTTTATCAGTTTATTTTTCTAATCAGCTGCATTCAACTGACTAAATCTCCTGACACTGGATTTTGTTACCAAGCAAATTGTATTATTCATTAAAAAAAGTAGTCTGCCTTAGCCCAAACTAACAGGTGTCCCTGTTTCTTAATATGACATGCTTTAGAGCTATGGAATCGTCCAAGGTGACTTGCCTTTCTGGGTTCTTAAATTCTTGCTGCTTGATTATAGAAACTCATGGGTATCAACTTGTTAGCCAGGCTCTACTTAGGTAAAGGAATTCTGATCAATTTGCTCAGAATTGTCTCCAGCTGTGCAGGCTTCCGTCCTTGGTTGAACAGAAGCTGACCAAACTCTGCCTTAATTGCTTGCCTCTCTTTCTTCAGCCACTGAAATTAGGTGTGATTGGGCCCTAACAAACCATGTGACACATATGGCTCCCAGGTTATCTTACATGCTTTATTTTGTGCATAATAAAGAGTAAGTTTAATAAACGATTTGTGACTCTGGCATCTGTTAGCTTGTTCATAATTAGAATATCTTCCTTTAAGTAAAGATACCAAGCAATTTTCAACACTGTACTTAAAAATCTTAAATTGTATCTCTTATTTAAAGAGGATGGTAGAATGTCACAACCGTTACCATTTCCACTGAGAAGGAATCAGTGGAGAAAACAGGATTCTCTGTCACCTGCCTAGGTCCCTCTGTGTAACCCCTGTATTATGCATTAAGTCTGAATTTCTAGTAGTGAATGCAAAAGTCCCAGGGAGCATAATCAAGACCAAAATATTGCTTCCTAAATAGATGCTGAATCTCTGCTCTCCTTCTTGGCGGAATGGTGCCGAAATCTGCTCAGAGATTTTAGGAGGCTTTTGTGCCCTGTGCTCTGGCTCTATTAGATGCCTGGGGAGTACAGGTAACGTGGAGAAAGTCATACCTTATAACAAAGCAATAAACTATCATTTAGTTTTCCAGTGTGGTTACAAGGTACCCTCGTGAACATTATTTTTTGAGCGACTGAAAGAAAATGTAGACAAATCTGAGTTCTGATTAAGTAGCCTTCTTCTTAAGAGAAGCTGTCAGCAAAACCTTTCTTTCATCTTCTACTGCTTTGTGTAGCTGGTAAGCTATGGTATGGAAAGAATTTTTGTTTTAGAGGAAGACAGGCCTGGGTCTGAGTCCTAACTCTATGATTTACAAACAGCATGAATTAACAAATTACTTAACCGATCCCAGGTTTTCTAATCTGTAAAATAGAAGTTGTGATATCCACCCAATGCAATAGTTAACGGTAGATGCCACGGTGTATGTAAAATCCCACGCAACTTCTGGCAAAGAGTCAGTCGTTGGTAGCAATCATCAGCTCTCTGCAAACATGGATTGGTGTGATAGGAAGCACGCATGGGTATCTTGTTCGCCTTCTGAGCCAAGGAGTCAGGATAACATCCATTTCAGTGAAGTACAGGCTCCTCTCCGCTCTTTTGGGCTCGGATCCCCTTTAACACTCAGGATGAAGTCCATGCTCCGCTGCCCTGCTCACAGGGGAGTCACATCTGGCCTTCGCATGCTCTTTCCTCTCCTCCCGCCGTTTTCCCTTCCTGCACACTGTGCCCTGAATACCGCATTCTTGCTTTGCTCTGCCTTCCTCTACCCACATTGGTTCCGTCCTGTGTGGAAGAGTGTTCTCCCTCCACCTCATTCCTTCCCCCATTTCCGTGGCTAACTCCTCATCCTTTAGGTGTTTGCTTACACATCACTTCCTCTGGAAGGCCTTCTTCCCCTCATAGGTTAGGGTCATGTATCCACCTGCTACCGTGTGCCCCCCAAGCTTACCCCATCACAGCACTTCATGTACAAAGTGTTGCCACTTACATGTTCATTGACCTATATCCACATGAGACTGAATGTTCTGTGGCTACAGGAGACATACTTCACTTGATCCAGAGACCGGCACATAGCTGGAGAACAGTAAACATGTGAACTAATGGGTAAATTAACTAATTAATGAAGCAGTGAATTAATAAGTAATTGAAAGTAAGTAAAATTAAGTGTAACTTTTTATAAGCCCTTGATTCTGAGAAATTAACTCAGCAAGATAACAGATCCTAATGAACCCATTATAGCTCTGCCATAAGTTTTAGCAGGAAATAAGCTTTCGGTAACTGATTTCCAAGATTCGCCAGAGATACAAATAGACTGTCCCCAACATTAGCATAGCCCAAAGCTTTGGAGATGCTATTTCTTTCTTACTTTGCTCAATGTCTCTTAGAGTTATTAGCTGAGTGCTTGGTATGTGATAGGCAATCCAGAAACTTTCATTTTATTAAATTGATATATGACAATCAAGTTCTTACTTCTCCCTGTAGAATGGCATCAGTAAAATAATTTACTTCAACTGGAGTTAGATATTTTGACTTATTCTCAGACTAGCAGTGATAGCTTTTACTTATTATAAAACATATATAAGCACTTTTTATCACTGTTACTTCCTTAACATCAGATTTATCACTTCAAAAATGTGTAATTCATATCCCTGCTGTCCAAAAGAGCCATGCTTTAAAAATGAAAGCACTTATTATGGCAGTGTCTCATAAAGCTATTCCCTGAAGTCCCCTCCATATCAAATGAGAGAGGTACAAATGCAGATGGACAAACAGGGACAGGCAGGAATAAGAGGAGAACTACCTAGGGATGTACCTGAGTAGTCCACACAAATTCAAATTTCCCTATTTTTTTCTTTAAGATTTATTTTAATGTTACATTACACTTCATAGTAGATCAACTTTTATATTTATCCCAAATATTACAATATATTAGGGTCTCCAAGAATATTCCCAATATTGATTTTACGACTGCAAATCCTCTGCTTTTCTTAGTTGGAAAAGCGTAGAATTAAGAGAGTATTTTACGGGGCTTAGTATGATTAGCTGAGCCTGAATAAACAGGGAGAGAAGTGAAAAGTTAGAATTTGATCAGGTTACAAAAATGGCCCTTCAAAAATTCCAAACTTAGACAAAAACAAAACACACACACACACACACACACGAGTGGATTTGAGCATGTGGGATTGCAAACATCCTGATTGAATTCCATTTCACAATTATTTAGTGATCTCTTAATATGTGAAAAAGAAATGAGGTTCCACTTAACCCCACCATGCCCTGATCAACGATTAAGGAAGCCATTACCGAAATAAGAAATGTAATTTGAAATAAATATATAACTGGTTTTCTTAGGCCAAGGACTGGTATTGATTCCATTCACAGGAATCTTTTTGTAAGCAAGAGAAATCTGTTGACCATTTGAGGATAAGAATGGCTTTACTGCCTTTCTACCAAGAGTAGATGAGACCTTGCTCTGGGCCAAGTTCGGTTTTGGGGAATTGCATTCCACAGACCTACGTGCTGCGAGGAGCCCCACGGAGACCCCGCATCCTCCCTCTTGCTCTGTCCCCGTGGCAGAGTGCTGCTGACAGCTGTTGGACAGCTGAGGCCATTCACCTCCAGAGTTGCATAATTTGGAAAGTGCTTTGGGATCCATTCAGTTGAAAGGTTGTTAATTATGATGATTTATTGACACTGGAAACCAATCTGGGCCTTGACAGTATGGAGAGTATACTTAATGTCTAATTCTTTCGCTTGTCCCACTGGAAAGTCTCTGAGTACAAGAAAAAAATTCCTAATCTTTTTGTGCCTTATGACTAGGGTCCACAGTTGTATAAAAACAGTACATTATTGACCTTTTGGGGTGGGGGATAGCTTAAAAAGGAGAACATCCGGGGCTCGATAAATCATACTTAGCAATACCTTATGATTATCTCGGTTTACAGTGTTTTTTTCTAGCTGGTGTTTTCCACCTAGTCTTCCAACTTAGACACCCTGACTCTTCTCTCCCCCTCATCGCCCACTCCCACTGGGGATGTCTCCTAAGTCTGCCCTCCCGCTCCCACAGCCCTCTCCCGAGCTTAACCTTTATCACCCCTTCCTTGAGGCCTTCCTTCCATCCTCGATCCCTATTCAAATGTAACTTTGTGCTGCTTCCAGAGTTACCTTCCTAAAACAAAAAAATAAAGCAAAAGAACTGAGTGTTTGACTCACCCCCATGCCTGAAAACACCCTATAAAAAACATCCAAGCTCCCTTGCAAAGCCACAGACAGAGCTGCTCACGGTTTGCCTTCTCCACCTCGTAGCTATCTAACCCCGTGCACACTGCTGCCGTCACAGTGACCTCCTCGCTGTTCCCGCAGACATGCCCTGCCCTTCTCAAATCCTGTGAGCCGTCAAACATAAAAATCCTCCTCCTGGAGGGTCCTCCCGTACCTTCTCTGTCTGGAGAACACCTACTCATCTTTCAAGTCTCCTTAAATGTCACCTCCTCTGCCCAGCTCTCCTGAGTAGAACAAGGTGATGGTGGCATTTATCACATTTGGGAGACATTCTTCTGATTCCATATCTATTTCCCCTACTAGATGGGATGTTTACAAAGATGGGGGCCACGCTGTACTCATTTTAGCCTCCTCGGTAGACAAAGTAGGTACTAATTAATGAACTAATGAATGTCGGGGTCAACTACTACCGAATAACCTGGCTTTAGATTCCAGACATTATAAAATGTACAAGTCTACTGATGGCTGTATATTTTAATGATATCATCAGATTCACCTGAAAGAATATTTATAAACATCTGTTTATTAGTTCATTTATCCAGGCATCTATTCATTCACTTTCGGACAGTATAGTTAGTATACAGATCTAAATTCCTTAACCAGAACTCTTGTACGCTGTTGGTGGGAATTTAAAATGGTGCAGCTGCTATGAGAAACAGCATGGCAGCTACTCAAAAATTTAAAAATAGAACTACCATATGACCCAGAAATCCCCTTTCTGGTTATATACCCAGAGGACATGAAATCAGGGTCTTTAAAAGATATTAGCACTCTCATTTTCATTGTATATTTTTGTTGAATTATTGTTCACAAAAGCCAAGATATGGAAACAACTGAGGTGTCTGCCAGCAGATAAACAGATAAAGACAATGAGGTAACAATGGAGCCTTATTCTGCACTAAAAAAGAAGGAAACCTTGCCTTTTGCAACAATACAAATGAACCTGAAGGATATTATGCTAAGTGAAATAAACCAGTCACAGAAGGACAAATACTGTATGATTCCACTTATATGAGCTATCTAAAATAGTCAAATTTATAGAAGCAGAGAGCAGGCAGGTGGTTTCCAGGGTCTGGGGATAGGGGAAATGGGAGGTTGTTGTTTAATGGGTTTAGAACTGTGATGCTGTATGAATAAGACCTAGAATCTGCTGTACAACATGGTGCCTGCAGTTAATAATACAGTATTGTACATTTCAGAATTCGTTAAGAGAGCAGACCTCATGTTAAGTTTTCTTATCACAAAAAGTAAAAAAAAAAAAGGTACACACAGAAACTCTAGGAGGTATTGGAGTTGGATGTGTCTGTTAACTTGGTGCTACTGACAGCATCATGGATGTTCATGTCCAAACTCATCAAATTGTGTACATTAAATATGCACAGTTCTTTGTATATCAATTATACCTCAATAAAACTGTTTTTAAAAACTCTTAGGGACAGATAGTTCTCAGAATTCAGAAATTTTATATTTTATAAAAGTAATATAGTGTACTTACTTACTGTGTATATTACAAACACCCCAGCAGGGTCTGGGGTACACTTCCATAATCCAAACACAGTAATTCTGACCCTAAACATATACACCTTCACACTGAATGGAATACAAAATGCAGGTAGCCTCACTTCTTTTACAGGTAAGGTTTTGTCACCAAATGAGTTTAACTTTGTCACCAAATGAGCCATAAACTTAGGGAAAAATTGTGGTTTTTAGATGTTTTGAGAGTTTGGACTTGGGAACCGTGGAAAAGGATTAGGACCTGTATACATATTTACCTGTCACTGTTCGTACCCCCCCTTAAGGTGTAAGCACGTTGGGACCACAGACTTGGTCTTGTTCGCCCCTGTGTCACTAGCACTAGAACCGTGCCTGACATCTAGCACGTGCCCAGTGAACTTCTGTTGAGTCTATGGATGAGAGAGGGATACAGCAATTAAACAAAGTCTGACTTAATGTAGAGCTAATCCAAATACTGGGGACTACTATGTGTTTCTAAGCATTTTTTTTTCCTGGACTATAAGTTCTCATGGGTCCAGGGTACTTTGTTTTGATCACATCTTCCTCTCTTTTTGTGCTTTGGATAGTTTAGTAAGTGTTGTCATCATATAAGGAATTACAAATTCCTTGTACAGCTAGAAAATAGTAGTTTAAATTTTTTGAGAAAATTGAAATTCTTTCTAGAAAGTTCACTAAGTTGCAAAGCAGAGTAATGTGGTTTGGGGTTTAAAAGTAAACACTATCAGTCACTCTTCACTGGAGCTCTGGGTATAAAGGAGCAAATAAATATCCTAATCACCATGTTTTAGAAATATATTGCCTTACACTCCAGTTTACTATCCATGTCCAGTGCTGAACTATAAACTTTTATTTCCCTCAAACAAACCCCCAAACATTTATCACATTAAAAATGAATCATCTGTTATGCTCCAACCATAAACTGAATAATAAACAGAGGCAGGAATTATGATCTCTGGAAAACTGGAGAAGCGCTGGTGTGTGATCACAATATTTCACCCCATAAATCTTCAAATCCACATTTACATTGAATTCCCAGACTTGCCTGTCAAAAGAATGTCTAAAATCCTAGCTAATTGTTTTACAAGAATAGGCAGAAGCCAATAGCAAGCCCTGTTTGTTGAAAGAGGGTTTCGAGGCAAAGCTCATAATTTGGCCATCAGTTGGATTATATTCTTCTACAGAAGTTTTATTTGAAATAGTTCAACTTGAGGCACTATTAAATGTGGAAAAGTTCTCTGCATTCCTGAAAATCCCAGTGCCTCATACATGGCCTGCCACATTTTAGATTTCTCCTGTGTGTAAGCAAGAACATTTTTAGAATATGATTTGACTTATGACATATCTAAGTTTATGTACTAGTTAACTGGAGTATAATTTGTATTACATTTTAAAATGAGTCTCAAGGATGTAAGGTTTGCATCCACCCACGTGAAGGCTCTATTTGATCTTCCTATTTTTCTACATGGTTTTTTCATGTACTCTGAAAATGATGTCTACTTTTTTCAGAAATCCATCCATTTCTGTGTTGCTATTCTAGGCCACTAGGAGAGTCAGATTTTAAAATTAATATAAAACAAATCCATGCTCGATTCTCTGGGAGAAGCGACTTTTTCCAGGGTCAGTTTTCGTTAAATTGTTAGCTTGCCTTACATGCCGTGTGCAGCTAGAGAGATGGAGAAGCTACTTTGCAGCCTGGCTTTGTACTGTGTTTACATGATTACAATAGGTCAAATCTGACACGGTGTTGAAAGAAAGTTCCTTTTGCAGCTAATTAATGAAATGCCGCACAAAGCATGCCACCACCTAATAAAAACATCAGCTTGTGAGACATGTTTACTGCCCTTTTCAGAAACTTCCCCTTGGATTTGGGCATATGGAATATTACATTTCATGTACGACTCTGGCTTCCCGTGCAGCTTTCGAATACTTGCTGTGTCCCCGCCAGAGGAGAGATTCTGTAAGGAAACTATTAGCCCTTGGCTAGGCTCTCAGCCTCATGATTCAAAATGACCAGCATTCATTAAACTTTATTACTGAGCTGCATGAAGTTTCTCTGGATCAGGGGACGGCATGACCCTCCGTCCCGACTTTTGAATGGTGCTGAAGCTTTTCATTAACCTGGAAGCCTTCTATTTGCATGGTTCACAGCCTGGTCTCAGCTCACTTGGAGGTAACAAAGGGTGTCGGGACAGGAGGGCAGTGGGGGTCTCGCTTCTCTAAGGCTTCCATCTGACTCTGATCAGGTCAGCATTTTAACTCCTGCCTCATTAGGTAAAATAAAATGGAAATGATTGAGTTGTCAGGGGTCATATTTCAGATTTGACTTCATCTCTTCCTGCCTCCTTCTCTGGGTAGCACAGTGTCATGTGATCTGGCTTGCTGGGTGCTCCCTGTGTGCGTGGCTGGCAGTGCTGGTGCCACCTGCACCCAGCTTCTAGCATGGGCATGGGGGAGGAGGCAGTGACTGATGCCGGGCCCGCCTGTTATCTGGAGCAGAAGCCATTCTCCTTGACATAAACCTTGTTATACATAAGAGGACACTCTATTTCTGTAACTGAAGGGGAGCTGTCAATTAAGAAGGGTATGTTCTTAAAGTGGACAAGAAAGTGAATGCTGACTAAATTGTTACCTCATTAGTGCTCGATTCACATGCTAATAATTAGAGGATTTTGAAATAGCTGACTTCTCTAGTTCTCCAGAGTATTAGCTATAGAGTAGCTTTGCCTACCTGTAGTGGGACAGAGTGACATGGCGTGCCTCCTCACGTAACACACAGAAAGGACACATCGCCTATGTAGTATTGTTATAAAAATTGTTTATGTTTAACCTGAAAAATTATAAGGAACCAATCGGTCAAATTAAAATCTCGGGACATTCTACAAACAACTGGTCTATATTCTTCCAAAAGGTCAATGTCTTGAAAGACCAAATAAAAGGTCAGGAAGGGATCTTACATTGAAGGATACTAAAGAGACATGACAATTAAATGTGGTACTGAGTACGATAAACAAATAAACTGCAAAGGATGTTATTGGGGCAACTGGGGCAGTTTGAACATGGATTGAATATTAGACAATACTGTTGCACCAGTGCCGAATTGCTGATTTCATAAATGAAATGGTGGCATTTGGTTATGTTGGAGAATGTCCTTACTCTCAGGATACATATGCTGAAGTATTTAGGGGTAAAGTGTCATGATGTCTTCAACTTAGTATCAAGTGACTCAGCAAAATAATCATGTTTTACATACACACACACACACACACACACACACACACACACACATGGAGTGAAAGAGAGGGAGAAAAAATGCGTGGCAAAATATTAAAAACCAATGACTCTCGATGAGTTTTACCAAGGAGGTATATAATATTTACCTCATGGAACTGTTTTAATAATTTAAATTATGGGGGCAAAGTGAATAGCACACTGCTTAGCTCAATATGCTGCTACTGCTTGTGATGTTAACAGTAATGTTGTGACAGCTTCACCTTCCTTAGGTCACCATGGAGTTTGGCTCATGTCATACCCTCCCCGATTAGGATTCTCAGGTTGAATTGACAGCTATTGCGAATATTCTTACTTGACATATGAATTTTTTAACCAAGGGTATCTGTATAGCATTGGCCAGGCTCCAGTCCATCTGGTGCCAGCATGTCCCCTAGCAATTTCTTTCCTCTTCATATTCAGTCCCCTGAGAATAATAGATCAGGACACGCTTGTCCCCTAGCTCCACGTCTGCCTGCTCCCCACCCGCTCGGATTTCTGCTGCTGCAGAGATGTGCTGGGAGTGCCATATGGATGCACCCCTTGATACTCCATGTTTTTAAACCTTTCCTACTTTATTCTTTTCCTGCTTATACCAAAGATTGTGATTTCCTCCTCATTTTATATCATGTTACACCCAAGCCTCTTCTTCCTTTATTGGCACCAGTGTAAGTCAGGTATTGTGTTTAGCTGTAAATAAGAGGGAGTCCTCCTTTACAAATAAATCAGGAGTGTAATCCTACAATTTCAGGACCCAGGTTCCTTCTGTCTTATGGTTTCCCTATTCTTCACTGTGTCTTCCACCCTTTTTGCAAAGTCACTTCATAGTGCAAAATGGCTGCCAGGGCCCCACCTGCAGGTCCAGCTTCCAGCCAAAAAGAATATGCTTTTCAGCTGAGTCAGCCACCTTCAAAGTGATCCCCTGGGAGCCTCACCTAACAATTTCTGCCAGCACCTCAGCAAGTTGCATGGAAGGTTGAGAATTGTAGCCTTTCCCTTGGGCATATTGTTGCCCCAAATAAAATCAGGGAATTTATTAGGAAGAAGAGGAGAGAGAACACTGACTGGCTAGACAACTAGCAATCTGGTGCTCCAGCGTCTGTTAGTGTATCATTGAATCAGCTGCTTGAGTATAAACTATGATGGGTGGGCGCGGGGGATACGTAAAAAATAGGACACATCTCCCCTAGCACCTTACAATTTATTTAAGGAGGCAAAATATATGGAAAATTAGAAGAAAATTTGGTGTTGATTTAAATGAAACTTGCAAAAGAGCGAGAGAACTGAAGTCTTCAGGCAGGGTTTCCGACTATGCATAAGATTTAGATAATATATATGTGGTAGGAGAATTTCCCAAGGGGAAAAAATACAGCACAAGAAAAGCACAGAGGAAATGAGTAGTCTGGGTCAGTGCCTTGGCCTCACTTATCTGGACAGAAGGGACAGTTGGAAGGAGAACAGAAACTAAAATGACAAGTGGAAGTGGGATAGATTACAGAAAATATAGGTCCCAAGACACAGTGTTTGATCCTGATGAACTAGGCAACGGGGAGCCATTGTAGGTTGTTGAACAGGGTATTAGTTAGGTAAACATGGTATTATAGGGAGACAGTTAGTTACAAATAGGAATAAGTACAGAGGCTGGACTTAATAAATGAGCATAGGTGTGAAATACTGTAAACCCTGTATTAAGAAATCAATGGAAGTGGAGAGGAAAGGACAAATCTGAAAGGTGTTTGAAATAAAACATTGATGATCAGAGAATGCAAAGAAAGGAAAAAATAGAGGATGACTCTGAGGTTTCTGGTCTGGGGAGGCAAAGTGGATAGTTATGAATTCTGAAGAACTTTGTACATTTGAGGAAGAACTGAGAAGAATGGGTAGAAGAGATGTACCGAAGTTGTTAATAATTGTTATAGAAGTGAAAGCCCCAAAGTTATTATTGCTGAGTTAACTGAGCCCTTAGTGATTGATGCTTTGGTGTGTTTAGTTTACGTGTATTTTTCAGCAAAAAGTGCCCACTAGTTGATTTTTTTTAAGGATAAGGTCTTCATGAGAGAGACAAATCATGCTTTTGAAATCATTATGTACTTTGTATAATAGACAAACTAAGGACATGTTGATACTTTGTACTTCAAGAAACGCACGGCTTAGTATGTTAATTCTTCATAAAACGGAAAAGAGAATTTCATTTACTCAAAGGCCCTAAAAAGAGAATTAGCGTTTATTTGGTGTTTGCTTTATGTCAAATACATTGCCATGCGAAATTTCATTTCATCACCCAATAATCTTAATTTTAGAATCAGAACAAGTAGCACTGTTAAGTGGTGGAACTAGCTGGCATTCAAACCCAAAACACTAATGTCAAAGCTACCACTGTTTTATGTTATGCCGCTTGTCTTCTGGCACATCAGATGCCAGATCTAGTGAAAAATTATTCATCTATAATTTTTGGAACTCACAGCTCATTGAAATTTAGAAAGACTTTGAAAACCTTGTGTGTTATGTGATTCTATCTTACAATATTAAGTGAGGAAACTTTTGGAAAGATATTTGGTTTTTCAGAGCCTAATCTAAGGAACTCGATGTTATCAAACCATTTGAAGGACAGTGCATTTCCAGAAATTTTATATGAGTAAAGACTGTCCAAAACAAACTGATTTGTCTGTTCTCACTAATGTGGCTAGTGAGGAATTTTCTCAGGTTACCCATTTGGAGAAATTTTTTAAAGGAATAATGTTGAAAACACTGAAATATTTGGTAGATAAAAGATAATTACAGATAGGGGTAACAAAACAGTTATTTTTTTCATTGGAATTTCGAAAGATAAAGACGAACAAATACATTTGTGGTTGAAATAAACTCTTCCTTTTGTTACCCATTATAAAAGTTTCTTGTCTCTAATTACAGAGGGATTGACTCCCATGGGTTTTTCCCAGCAACTTCTTGAATAATAATTTTTCTTATAAAACTCTTGTTTTTGTTCTTGATCATGACTTCAGTTCGACTCTGACACGTGACAATGAAACTGGTCAAAGAACGTTCCCATGCAGTCAACTCTGTGAGCCTGCTTCCCTCTGGGAGGTCGCTCTGTGACACTGCTGTGGGACAGCGAGAGCTCAGGTCTTGTCTTCCCTTCAAGTCTCAGTTCATTTCTCACCGACTTTTGACCATCTCCCAGGAGTGAACTAGACCCTCTGAATCTGGGAGGATATTTCTTTTGCATCAGAGTGTTTTGTCCCAGTTGTATTTGTCATTATTTGGCTGGATTCAATGGCAGACAGGGGAATTAGATTCTGATATGTCAAATTAACTCATCAAAGCCAAATGGGGTCATGTCGTGATATGCACAGTGTAGCCTTTTTCTAAATTGAACTAAAATGAACTATAGTTCATTTAGTTCCCTTTGGCCAGTTCCATTTAAGCTATGGACATGATATACCAGCCAAAAGACCGTCATTATTTAAACAAACTATTTCTTTGCATTTTCGATTATGTGTTCTCTGGGGAAAATACCCACCTCATAGTAGGTACTCCATTGAACATTTATTTTGCATACAAATGCAAGTGTTCTCTGTTCCAAAATGTATTTTGAAAGATGACTTAATGTATTAAGACTATGGGGATTTATAATATAATTTGTCAATATAATTTGAATGAGAGCCTCTCACAGTTGACTGTAAGTGCACTTTAATTAAGGTTTAATAACCTTCATATGAAAATAGAGAATTACTATAAGTGATCTTGGATAAACTTCAGTGACTCCTTTAAAGGAAACATCAAATAAAAATATTGTAAATATATTTTATATAGTAATTATGTGGATTAAAGAACTTCATTCAGCTAAATGTGTTTTGGCAGATTAGAGAGTGCGCACTCCGTAGCAAGTGAGATGTTGAAAAAAGCACTAACCTTGTAGCAACTTGAAATTTCCATTTAGAGACTAGTAGATGTACTGGTATAATGTACTTAACCAACTGAAATGCTTAACAAAAGGGAAAGGAGCGTTTCTTCTGGCAGCTAGTGATTACTAATAAATGAATAAGACTTCACTCAACTCCAGAGGTAAGCATCAATGTTACATGCTACCATGAGCAGGAATGCTGACTAATGTACAACATAAAATCTCCCTGATACTGTAGCCTAGAGTATCAAAGTAATATAAATTGCTTCTACCAGTGATCTTTTAGCCTCCTGGAAGTTTATTCTGCCTGCCTCTAAAGTCGATTTTCTCCAGACCAGGCCATCTTCCTAGGGTGTCAGGCTTATGATATTGCACCCTGTTCTTTACACGCCAGCCACATTACCTCGAGTAGGCTACCGCCTGGCTGGAAGAGACCATGCAGTCATGCTCTGCCAAGTCTATATTACAGTCCTGTTCTATTTAGCGAAAGCCACACAGCCTCAGTAGATGCTATGAGACCACCCAGAGGAGGCGCAGGTGCTATGTGTCCCAGTATAGCTTCCCAAAGCCCCCAGCAGGGCCATACCGCTGCCAGTACCTGTGTTTGAGAAGACGCTGTTATGCCGCAGTACAGCGCCCCTTTAAAATTTGCACTTATTTCACTCTTTAGGAAGAAGGCAGGGGATCTTTACAGATATCTGGGATCCTCTTTTCCAGCTGAATTCCTAATCAGCAAGCCCACATTCTCACCCAGAGGAGAAAGCAGAGTGAGGGTCCCGGCAGCTCTGAGCACTTTGCCCACCTCTGGCCATCTGTTTCCTCCTAGGACACTTCTTGACTCTGACTTCATTCCGTCTTGGTGTTTGTCATACTAGTTGGCCTGGGACCACAATCATAAAACCACTTACTTCCGTCAACCTTCCACATGGAAAGCTGTGGCACATCCGTATCTATAATCTCTTCCGTTGACGCTGGGGCGACAACGTGGTCCCCAGAGCTCCTCACTAATATCCTCACGGACCTGGAGCCCACCTGCAGGCCCTGCTGCCCTGGGAATGAGCTGTGAGGATGTAATGGACCCTGGGTCACAGGACTCAGGAGCCTATCACTAGAAAAGCTGGGAGAACAGGATAGCAACAAGTCAAAGTTTGAGATCATGGTCTTGGAAAGTTTTCCAGTGTGACACAGTCAGGCTTTAGCCGTATGCGTGAATCATGGGGGTATAGTGTGCAGACAGGTCACAGGAGCTCAGGAAACCAAGGAACTGCAAAGCCACAGTGTCCACTGCTGCCTCCTGCCCTCTGATCCCAGGCTCCATCAGCCCTAGGTCTCCCTAAATTTGCTCCACCTCTAGCCACTGGTCACTAGCTCACCTACCTTCTCATTGGACAACTCCTCACCCCCCTTCTTCTATCCCTTTACCTGACTGACTCTGAAATGCCTCACGGCCTTCCAGAAGAGGCTACTGCTTCTCCTCTTCTCTCTACACACAAGGGCAGGCACGCTCCTCACTTGCTTTTGCCGTTGTTCTTGACCCTCCATCAACATCTTTCTCTTCGTCCCTTGGTCATTTACCAAGTGCCTGCACATGGCTGCACAACTCTCCAGCCTGCCAGAGCCCGCTCCCCGATGACACCGCCAGGGTTCCACCCAAGTATTTAACCCCTGGTCTTTGCGGTCCCTGCACTAAGCTCTGGCTTTCTTCTCCATGCTGGCTGGTAACTGGAAGCTCACCTCCCTAATGTCATGTATGAAATGCCCCCTCTTCTTGCTCCCCCTTTGTTTCCCTCCCTGTGTGTGCTGCACCCCATTCAGAACCACTGCCCTTTGGCTCCGCCCCCTAGTCCTCCACTCCTTCTGACTTCACTTGGCTCTCAATCTGGATACTCATAGCCAACCGTTTCAGTCACATGTAGTCCCGGATGCATGTTCCCTGGTCCCACAGCAGCTTGGCAATACTTCTAATTAATTTCTTTTCCAAGTGCCCGCATCCCTCTGCACAGCAGCCTCTCTAGGCTCTCTCCCACTCCACAAGCCACCAATCAGTGGCACGCCGTCCCATCACTCTCTGCAGATGAACTGGCCTTCCTTTCTACTGAGAAAAATGGGGACATCTGACAGGATGTCCTTCAAAAATCCTCTACTCTGGCTTAAACCTGCGTTGTTTCTCTTGTCTTTCTTTTTTTAATGTTTAGTTACAGTTGAAATACAATATTGTATTACCTTCGAGTGTACAACATAGTCTTTATTTTTGTTTTTAAAGAGAAGGTATCTGGTCTTTTCTCTAAGATTTCTTTCTCCTGCTTCTACTTCTCTAGGACTTATTCTATCCCTTCTTTCTTTCGCTTCTCTGGTTTTTCCCTCTAATCCGATTTTCCTAACTGTAAATGTGCTCGTCTCCCCCGTCCTTTAAAAATACTTTCTATTAGTTCCTTTTTACTGTCCTTTCTCCCCTTTTCTTAACGACCAAACTTTTTGATGAAGAGTGCGTACCATCAACATCCATTTTCTCTGCTACCTCGTCATTTCCATACCCAGGTGCTCTGACGCCCACCTCATCCATTCTACTGCAGCTGCCTTCTCAAGTACGGGCTCATGTAGTGCTTTAGCAGAGCTCAGAAGTCAAAGCTTAGAGCCCTCTGCCTTCATTACAAAATGCTCCTATGTTACCATCTAACACCCCTGTATTTAAGAACTACATAACCTATTAGTCCAAGAATACACAGGAAATGCGACAAGATCTTAATGGGCCCAGTTCTAAAGACTTCAAACTGGCAAGTGAGAATGTGAATCTGCTGTTCACAAGACAACATTTTGAACAGAGTTGCCCTAATACATCACAGGAAAACTATATTGTGCTTTCCCATAAGATTCGTGGTTTGAGCCAAGCTGGGTTGTAGCAAACACCAATGGGTGTCTTAAACATTCCACATTTTCTCTTCTTGCTATTTATTATTAGCAAGTTCCAGAAGCAGCAGGTCTCGCTTTGGCAGCGGTTGGTCCATTCAATAACAGAAGAGCTTCTTAACAAAAGCACTCTTAATTTACACTAAACTTCCCTAAATCGTAACTTCATAGAGAATAGGAAGCACGTACTCTGCATGTCCATTAGATGTTCTTCACTCCAAACGTTGTACAATGGAATCAGGATATGCTCAAATGTACAGACCGGTCAGGTTCATTTGGCCAACAGTAGTGGAGTATTCACTCTGCGAAGATATTTGGTGGGACTGTAGAGAAGATGCAAAGGTAAAGTGAGACTAACTCCCTGCCCTCAGGGAGTTTACAGTCAAGTAGTAAAAGCAAGACAAATACCTGGAGACCACAACTGAGGAAGGAGACAATGGTGAGTGCCATTCAGAGTGGGGAGGAATCACTGCATGTGAGGGGACTCCACTCTAACCCCCAGCAGGAAATGGTACTCTGAGAATGAAGACTGAGAAAAGGCAAACAGATTTGACCTCTATGAACATGACTATTATTTAAGAAAGGCTGCTGAGAAAAGGATGCTTTTGTCTAAGAAAACAGAAATATCTCTGAATGCATGCTTAACAAATGCTAAGCCATGAAATTCTTACTTAGAAAATATTAGGTCATTGTGAGTTTGTCAAAAATGGGTTGCATCATTTGTGTTTTCTGGAAAGTGCTTTTTTGTGAGCTAAATGTTCATATTAAGATGCTTCTACCTCTTGGCCTCATGTCCATTTAGAGGCTTTACAATCAAAGAAGAGTTGCAGCAATGAAGGCAGGGGCCTTCTTCTGGAGGTAAAATGCCTTGTGTTTCCCTGCAGGGGGTCTAGCTCTCTCAGACAAGTTTAATAGCCATTCAGGCACTGAGAAGATCTTATCTCGCATCCCTATTGGTTCAGGGTCACTTGCTGGCTCACATTATATTGAAATGTGGGCAGAAAGAGGGAGTAATTTGTTAATGTCATGTAGGATGAACTTGGTTAGAAAGGGAAGTGTACCCGCTTTATAATAACACAAGTGTTTCCTTGCTAATCCCTTGGCAGGTTCATTATCTGTGCAGCCCCGGGCAATGGTTAGCCTCAATGGTTAGCCTATCGTGAAAGTGAAATTTAACCCTCAGCATGAAATTAATCCTCAAAGACTTATGTCTGCTAAGTCTAGAAATAATATATTCTGAGTGATTTTATAATCCCTAACTCTTTTTGCATAGGTGCTAAATTGTTATCAAGATGTTATAGTGCATGCTAGGAAATGGATTTTTGTTTACTTGGGAAAACTGGACAAGCCTATAAAAACAAAGAGGTTGATTTCTTATTTCAAGTTTGCAGTTGAAAACCTGACATGGTGGGATGGCTGGTTTTTTAAGCACTAATAAGGTAACCATTTGTTGGTGATCGTGTTCATGCTTGCATTGCATTTTACCTAATATATAAAATAATGAAAAATTTTTGTAAAAAATATCACTGGACAAGGAAGCTCTTTCGCTCAGCTTATTGGACATTTGAGGTGGAAAAACTGGGACATGCCATGAGAATGCCAAATGAGTGTGAGTGGTTCCTTGTAGAGTCGGGAAACTTTTAACAAGGGTTTCAGAGTAGAAGGAAGTGAGGCCGTGTCCCCTTTCCTGTTTCACAAGACAGGACTTTATTCTTGGCCTTTTTACGCCCCCTGCTTTCCAAGGCGCCTGGGCAGTAAGGCGGAGAGAAAGCAGGGCAGGTTAGGGCTAGGAAGGGGCGGAAGAGAGCCAATATTTACTGAGAATTATGAATACCAAGGATTTTGCACAAATTGCCTTTCTTAATTCTCACTGCAAAGGGCAAAGTAGGTATCACTTTTTCAGAGAGAGCAACAAAAAGGTTTGAGTTTCCTGTCCCCATTTGTGCATTGGGTACGTGGCATAGTCGGGATTTGAACCCAGGTCTGTCTGACTCCAGAGCCTTTTCTCTTTCCCTTGTATCACTGAACCTGATGCTAAGAAAAGCTAAAAGAAAAATCAATTTCAGTCTGGCCTGATTGAAATTCACTTCCCCGCCCCCTCCCATGCAAGAAATCCTTGCAGTTTAGAAGAATATTAATGTTCCTTTATGCTAATTTGTATTTTCTTTTCATGCCACATGATGACTTTTTTTTACTATATTCTTAGGATGCTTGCAGTTCTATATACTGCATTATTGTAAAATTAATCCATACTTTCACTCATAGCACTTAAAAGATGGTTGTGAGAGATAAATGCACGAAAGGCCCAAGGGTGGGGGATAAGTATACCCTAGGATTTCCACTATTCTTTATTCCTAGATATTTTTAAAAAGTTGAGGATCTTCTGAATTTAGAAAACATATCTGATTTGCTATTTTAATTTAGCAAATGCACATTTATTAGAAGTCTACTGCAGCTTTGTTACCTGCTTTACACAATTTTAAATGATGTTTGCATAGAGAAGGCAGAATTTGAAAAGAATTACAGCTGTATCTGTGTGTATCCTTACTTTGCCAAACCCCTCATCAAATTTGCATTCCAGATTCTGGCTGTCCTGTGCTGGGCTATTTTAACACCCTTATTTACTATTGCTTCCTGTGGGCTGGTATCGCCTGTTACTCTTCTATGGGAGGAAATTACGTTGGCCTGGCACAGTTTCCCTTCCAGAACCAAGTTCAGTGGCAGCTAATGAATTCCCTTTCCTGAGTAGATACAAATCAGCTCTTTGATAATTTACTCTCATTTCGGCCTGTTGTTTGGGTATCTACTTCTTTTTGACTCTACCTGTACCTTTTCCCCTAAACTTCTAGAACATTCCTCCTAAACTTTCAAAAACCATAAGTTTATATCTTAGGTAAAGGTTATTAGTCCTTCCTGATGTACACCTAACTTCTTTAAAAAGTCTAACAAGGCTCTTTGCTGTGCTGATTGAACATCCCTCACACCCACAAAAGCATCCTGCTCACTGCCCCAGAACCATCCTTCTTGGCATCACAAGTTAACTGCTTCAAATAAGTTTTCTCTATTTAACCCCATCTGTTCTCCAGTCCATCAAACTGATTTGTATATCCTATCTCCTTTAAGCATTTATTTACTTTCTGTATGTGTATATAAAATTTATCTTAATAGTACTCTATATTTACTTTGAATTCCCTTCTCATTAACTCTGATTTTTAAACTTCCTTGTGTCTCATCTTTTTTAGGGTCCTTATGCCTGGTGCAGTTTACCACGTACTTTATAGAGGGATTGAAAATTAACTTTATTAGCCTTACAGGGAAGTATTTTTAGTGAAATTAATACTTTTTCTAATGTTAAGCAAAGTAAATCATTCAAACTAGTAAACATGAGCATCTATTTTAGTAAAGTACAAATAGATTCTGATGCAATGTTATTTGTTGTTTAATCACACAAGGAAGGGGGGCGTCCACGTTGCTTTCTGGTTTTTGTTTAGTCATTGTCGAGTGCCACAGAATACTCCTTTGAAGGGATGCTTTTCACAAGGGTAGAAACAGTCATTTACAGTGTTTTAAAAAAAAATCTTAAAAAGGCATAAAGCTGCAAACAGGCAGTAAAATTTGTTGCAAAGTAGATTCTTTTGAGTTCCCAAGAATGCCTTCCTTTTGGCATTTGTTTATAATTTTGTTTGTTTTTCTAAAATTACTTCCAAATTGTCAGGCTGCAGAAAAGCATGAAAAGGTGCAATAATCACACTTCAGATCCGTTAAGTTAATACAGAATATTATGGAAAATTGTTTTAACTCTTGAAAGTCCCTCTACAACCATAAAAGTGCAAATGAGATTGTCCCTGCTGTTTTTGCCGGGCTTGTGCGCCCCAAAGCAATAGGACCTTTATAAGAAAATTCCAGACATAGCAGTGCTACCATGATCCATATGACCCAAACTTTGCAATTTTTGTCTCTTGTCCTGTCTAAGGAATAACAAAAAGGCATATGTTTAAATGGGAAGATCTCCAATCAGTGTTATTGCTTATTGTAAGGAAGATATGTATATTATTTTATAAAAGTCATTAGGTTGATTTGCAAGAAGAAGCACTTTTTCATTTTTATCACACTCCGGTGATTTTCAAGTAACTATCTCTATATAAGCAGCTCCAATTTCCCCTCAGTACTGTCCTGAGAAATTGGCTATTTCTGTTTTCCAGTGAGGGATTTGGTTTTCTTTAAGACTATACTGACAATCCCTTATGTTTGGAAGATTTTATTTAATTCTTATCAAACTAACAAAGACACAGGCATGGAAATGACTTGCGCATATCTGTGTTGGTCTTTCTCAAATTTTATACTTGGAAAAGACTACACTGGTATCATCGCTGCGACTCAAACAGCTTGAAGGAAAAGAAGGTTGTGTATTTTAAGTGTCTTTTCAATGTTCCTAATTTGGTTAGGAATTTGATTTGGTACACTCCAGTACGAATTTCTCAGAAAACATTTCGCCAGCCTTATAGTCACTGTAGCTTTATTCTAAGGGTTGATACATCTCATAAAAGATTGTTCAAGAACACCAGGGATGCATTTTCATATTAAGTCAGTTGAAAACTGGCATAATAAAATGTCTTGTGGTGGGAACTTATTTTATTTTAAACATATTAAAAACTCAAGTGATAAAGAACTATATGATAGTAACACTACGTGTGTAAGAGGAGATCTGAGTTTGAAACTCAGAATGTTTTCCTAACTCTTGTCCCTACTCTGCACTGGAGATGTTTCCCCACGAATTCTGGAAAGGCTTCGTATGTTAGAGTGTGGCTGTGTGCAAAAACAAACAAACAAAAACCCTAGCCCTTTAGCCATAAATCAGCTTTTTAAGCCAGAGTTTTCCAATAGAAACATAATGTGAGTGATACATATAATTTTAAATATGATATTAGCCACATTGTAAAAAAGTAAAAAGTCCATGCTTATTACAAGACTTCTTATGGAATGCAACAGTTAAAGTTTAGTCCTAGCAAACTGCTGAAGTTAGGTGTGATGGAAAAGGCTTTAGACTTCCTTAGCTTTTAAGTTAAATCTAAATTGACTTAAATAAATTGATTTCCTCAGTTGCTCTAGCCACATCCCAACTGCCCAGTAGCCACGTGTAACTAGTGACTACCGTATCGGACAGTGCAGCCTCAGGCCTTTGTGGATTTACACAGAGTTCTAGTGCTATATTAATAGTCTTTTTGTATGTAGTTATTGTTTAGGAGAAACATGGTCAAATAAAGATAAATCACTTTCTATGGATCCTCTAGAAATCAGTGTAAATAAATTGCTTTCGTGCTGGACTGATTTGTAAGCACACTTGTTTCCCTTGTTTTAGCTACACACGTGTGTGTGCTGGGAGGCTCGGCAGGGGATGTGTGGCAGAGAGGGGAAACTCACTATTTGGTCAAGCTCTTGCATGAATTCCAAGTCGCAAAATTGATGGTGAGGGATGTTGAGGAGGGGTCCGTGTGGGCTTCCTGTGTGTGGTGAAGGGCAATGGCGATGCTCCTTCAGAATATATTAACTTGTATGTTGCATTGTGTGCAAGATACAGATCATGTATCATAGAAATGTATACTTGAAACCAAATCACCCTATTAAACAATGTCACCCCAATAAATCTAATAAAAAATAAACAATATTTAATATTTTAATATTAAAGTTAAAAAGAATATATTAATTTGGAAAAATAAGTGCCTTTCAATCTTAAGCTCATTACAACCTATATAAAACATGAAAATTTAAAATGAAATAGAGTGAAATATATTTTTTCCTCTCATTTTGTCTTCTCCTAGTGGAGGAATGTGTTTTCTACTTCCCTTTTTTCTGAAATAAGAAAAAAGGACTAACTGTTATCACCAAAGACATACTAGTCTAGGATAATATTTTATCCTTACTAGGTTAAAATATTTAGAGAAAAAAAACGCCCTTAAAAATAAAATGCTTGAGTTCTGGACCTGGATATTCGCACAGCCCATCTTTACAATGCCTTAAGTTAGACACTTTACCTAAACTGCCTGACCCCCCACGTATGAGACACTTTTCACTCTGAGTGGAAGTAGTGAAATGTTTGGTATAGTAATAATTTTTTATTCATTTGGTTGCTTATATCGCATCTTTTTCTTGGGAACTAATGGCAGTAGAAAGAATGTGAATAATAGCAAATAAATGTGAAAGAGAAAACTGTGAAGGCAAATGCTGTGTGATATAACCTTGGCATATCCAGGTTGGCACAAAGGTGTTTTTCCCTCTAAGAAATAACATTGCAAAAAACATGATTCTGTGTTTATTTTTACTTTGTCTCTCTTTTTTGTTTTTAAGAACATTTTTATTTCTAACTGTAAAGACCTGGCTTCTGAGTGGTGGACTAGGATGACGCGCTGTGTACCGCGCACAGTCCTGTAAACGGCAGTAAAGTTCTCTGTCGGCGGTGCAGCCAGTCACTAGGCGAAAAAACGCCACAGCGGATGTTGGCAACCATATAGGTGAGGAGGAGTGAAAAGAAGGGAAAATTTTCCCAGGAGAAATGAAGGTGTAGTTTTTGGTAGACATGGTTGGAGATGCCTGCAAACTTCCTCCTCCTGCGTTAAGCTGCCATCACTCAGTCTGGGCTAAAGCGATGCACTTCCCAGCCGCGTTTGCGCAGTAACGCTGTCCCCTGGGTGTGGCCAAGCGAACCAGTGGGAGACAGCTGACCCCCTGAAGAATTTTAACAGTGATATGGTTTTGTAGTGAGAAAATCTATAGAAAACAGATGACATTCTCAAATTAGGGTACTTTGAAGAGGGTGTGTAAATGGATTTCTTACAAAGGTAGGAATGGGCAGGGTGTAAGGAAGTCCAAAGGAAGAACTCAGGATCCCAGGGCTACCAAGCAGGAGGCGAAGCTGTGACTGCCTCTAAGCTCAATGCCTGTGAGAAGGGAAAGGTTGCCAAAACTTGAAAAATGACAGTCATGAAGACAGGGCTCCTTAAGAGGAGCAGTGAACGTCTGTTGACAGAGACAAGCCTGAGGAAGCCTCACAGGAAGGAATCAGACAAATACATATCAGGAACTCATTTTCCTCCCTTCCTCCCGTCACCTGCCAGGGCTTTTTAGTGACCAGATCTTACCGGAAGGTAGAGAGCACTGGAGGTAGAGGAACTGTAATACCTTCAGAACACTTCCCGGGGCAGTGAACAGGGTGGAAAGGGGCAGAGAGGGAATCTGGAAGAGCAAATGAAAGACATTTGGCACATGTGGTGGCAGAAAGGAGTAAATGGTGGGTATTAGGTTTGCGTCATGTTTCGCCACGTCTGGGTCGCTCTATCAGCGTCAGTGCTGTGGGGGAGCAGGAAGCATGAGGAAACAGAAGGGGCTGGTCTGAAGAGAGAATACAGAGAGATGGAGATAGTACATTGCTGATGCTTGGATCGGTTAAGGCAAATCTAGCTGCAGTGACAAATAAACCACCAAATTTCAGTGGTTTACTCCAATAAAATATACTTATGTAATAGTCCGGTGTGAGTGTTACCAGGTCTCAGGAAGTTTTCCTCAGTGTGTGATATAGGCTCCTTTCATCCTGTGGCTCTGCACCCACTAAAGCTTCCCTCTTGCAGGTGATACAGACTGGATGTAAGCTGCAACTAGTTTTGATGTAAAATGCATCTTGCAAATTATATCTTGCATGTGGAACAGGAAAGAAAATGAAGAAGCCTCACTCACTTCTTAAAAGCCTCAGTCTAGAAGTGACACACATCTCTTCACCTAGACTCCATTGAAAAGAACCAATATCATCTACAACTGCATGTACAGGGGGCCAGAGATCTACTCACTGTCTGGCAGTGTAGGTACCTCCCAGCATCAACTTTACACAACGGAAAAGGAGATTGTAGGTGGACAGCTTATCACTTCCACCATAGCCCCTGATGGATGGATTTCCCCTCTATCTCAGTCCCAGGTCCCAGGAGACCTCGTTATACCTCCTGATCACATGTGGTCTCTGTAATAGCCCCATCCCTCCCTCCAATGTGTGTTACCTGAGACATATCACTTCTAACAACCAGAGCCCTTGGTGAAACCATGCTCATTTAGGATAGGTATTGAAATGTAGCAAAAAGAGTTATTTGTTTATGCTTAAATTTCTAGAATATTCATACTTGGGATTTTAAAGAAAATTTTCTTTATCTTATTTTATCTGAAAGTCTGGTACCTTTAATTATATACTTGTTTACCTGTGGTAATTTTTTTTCTTAAGTCATAAAAACTTTCAGAAATTATATAGCTTTTAATTATCTTGATAGTTGAAACTCAATCTGACACAAGTAATGTTATTTTTAAAATGTCTATTTGAACCAATCTTAATTGCAGAAAGTTCTCTTGGCATTGCATATTTACATTTGTGAATATAATGACTAAACCATTGAAAATCCTCATTTCTCCCAATCTCTTTTTTTCAAGTTGTCTATATTCAAGGGAATCAAAAATTTAGGAAATATGTGCCGACAATTCTATAAATTATATGAAGATTTTTTAAAAGAGACAATTCAAAGTATGGAATTGCAGCTGTTCCATGATTTCTGCCAAAATTTGACCTAACACGCATGAGTAGGAGTGGGCCCAGCAGTTCCAAAAGTGTTTTTGCTGGGAAGTAGAATCCTTTGCAATGCTGTTTCTCTCTCTCTCTCTTTCTCTCTCCTCCCCTCCCCGAAAAGCTAGTGCAATCTTACCAGAACCAACAGAAAAACCACAATGATTTAGTCAGAATTCTGAAAATATGTAGGTTTCTCAAAAGTCATTTTCATATTTTTCTCAGACTTTCAAACTAAACATGCATCTGAGAGAATCTAAATAACAGACACCACACAGCCCATAGGGTAGAAGTGGAAAACAAACACAAAAACACAGGAAACAAACAGAAATGGAATGCACAAAACAAATAGGGGGACAAAATGAAGAAGGCTGGAGTCAGCTGTGCTTTGTGTCATCGTCCTCACACTCAAGTTATAAATTAGTTCTAGTTGGGCTCCTGGAGCAGCAGGACTCTTTATTAAGCCCTTGAAGTGAGACTAGGCAGGGAAACTGCAGGGGGCTGGGAGCTCTACCTGAGTGTGACCACAGAACCTGAGGACAGAACACTAGAGCAAAATGGGGGCTGTCGGCCTCTTCCCTTCTGTCCGAACAGCTCTTTTCAGTGAAAGTTCTAACACAGCCTAAGGCCACTTATGCAAGAGCCTCAACTCTCTGGTCCAAACACACACACACACACACACACACACACAAATGACCTCTGAACAGCCAGAACAGATGTTGTAAAGGCCGGCACTGATGTTCATGGACTGACTCATAGTACGGCCCCGGAGGCCCTTGCTAAGAGCTTTGACCAAGCTGGGTTATTTGGTCCTTAGTTCACTACTGGTTTTAAGAAACAAATTACAAGCCACAGAAAAATGAGAGGAAGAGTAGGAGGGAGTGAGGGGAGCAGGGAGAGTGGCTTAAGGGCACATAGGACAAAAGCTTACAGCAGAAACAAAAAACCAGCAAAGCACTATGAGGCCATTAGAGTGTGGACTGGCCTGCCCAAGTCTTGTGAGGCCTGAGGAGGTCTCTATGTAACGATAACACAAGTCCTGGCTGGTGTGGCTCAGTGGATTGAGTGCTGGCCTGTGAACCAAAGGGTCACCGGTTCGATTCCCAGTCAGGGCACATGCCTGGGTTGCAGGCCAGGTGCCCCGACGGGGGCGTGTGAGAGGCAACCACACATTGATGCTTCTCTCCCTCTCTTTCTCTTTCCTTCTCTCTAAATATAAATAAATAAAATCTTTTTAAAAGAAAAAGCAAAAAATAACACAGGAGGATAACTCCTTTTCAGGAGGTTCCCACCAGCCTCGGGTACTACAAAGATGCTGTGTTGGGCTCCCTGTGTACTATTTAGGGAGGCAAGCAAGAATGTGACAAATCTGGAAAGATTTGCCTGTTATTGATGCTTTAATGCTACCTGTTTGACCCTTTAAAACACAAACTCGCGGGAGAGGGTTGATGTGTTAGGGAAGCAGAGTATAAAACCTAAGTGCCCCATACAGAGTAGGCACTGAACAAATGTTAGCTGGCTGGAACTCTCTGTAAACTTCACTTGTTTCAGAACGCTTTTTGCTCTTTTATACTCCATGATAAAGTTTTACTTGTGAAGGGAGGGGCTAAATCTCCAAACGTTTAAATTTAACCTCTGCATGTATTTGATGATTAATAGAATGAAAGCATACAGAGTTTCAGGGACACAACCGGACTCACCCTAGCAGAAGTTTGAAGGGGGAGGTTTAAACCTCATGTATTCACTATCAGTTTTTTACCTGGGTCTCATTTTACGTGAATGCCTTACGTTTAGTTTTTAAGATTTTAGGGAACCTAGATTAACCAAGACATCCAAATATCTGCATCTTAATTTGTAGAACAGAGAGGGTTTTTTAAAGGTAATTATGTTTAAAAATGGAAGGTTACGTTTATGTAAAAGCTGCTAGTTGGAGTAAAGTCATTATTTTATCAAATTAAATGACTTGAACTGTCTCATAGCTGCTTTGCTACCTGCCAAAGTACCCGTCTGTGATTCTGCCAAAAATATTAGTTGTTTTTCATTAAACAGTTGGTTAATTAGTGAAGCATAGTTTTCTGTACCAGTTCTGTAGACAAGTTAAGCCTGCTCCTGGGTGGCAATAATTCATACCTGTGTTCGAAGTGACTTTTAATTATTTTTAGCATGTTATTTGATGATAATAAGGAAAACACACCCTTTCACTGGGGCGCTTGTGAGTTATGGGGACAGAATGGAATATTCATTATCAAAACATTTAGTTGAGGGAAAAGAGAGGGAAGGAGGGAAAGAGGAAGAGAAGAAGAGAGGCAGAGAGAGAAAACTATAAAGCTCATTAGTTGATATTGACCTTAAAGATGTTCTCCAGTCACACAATAGGTATGACTGAAACATTTGGAAATAAATAAATCTCATTGAATAAGACCTAGATAAATATAGAAAGATATTTTGGAGGTCCAGAATGTATCAAACCAGTTGCCTGAAATGAGAGGGCTGAAAGGAATCACATGATGCCTTTTGCTCTTCAAACAAGATGACATCGAAATTCTTCTATGAAGATATCCATCCCACCTCCCATGAAGACATCTCTCTCCATCCACAGTCTATACTCCTGATAGGGGAGAATCAAATTAAATGAACATGACTGGAACCCAGCATTTCTGAAACCCAGCTCTCCCCAGCACATTTAATGCAGGGCTCATTTCTTTAGAGTTCCAGCGATAAGCCTCAAAGATATGTGGCTGCTGCATAGATTAACAGGTTCCCTTTTTGACAACTGAAGAAGCTTGGGTTTATCAAACCGATGTCACTGGTCATTCACTGAACTAGAGAGGCAGCTTTATAGTACAACTGAGAGACTTCAGTAAACCTATTCCCTCTAGTCTGATGCCTTGCTAACTCCAATTTGATACTTCTCTGTTTTTATTTTTCTAGTGATTTTAAATATACAAATATAAGGAACTGTAAAACAAAGGGGCAAGCAGAGATGAGATCATGTGTGTAAAAATGCTCTCAAAGTTAAAAGTGATTTACAACTAAACAGGATGATTACTATTCCCTTGTCATTTTGGAGTCCTGTCCACCCATGAAATGCTTTTGAGAACTGCCCACATTTGAAACTGATAACAATTCATCCAAATCTTGGTAACATATGAGGTCAGTCTTGGAATAAAGAAAAAAACGTTCCTTGAAATTTCCCTCCACTGTGATAAACACCATATTTTCTTCCTTATTAGCCAAGTCTGTTTATCTCCATTCCCCAAATTTCTTTCTAGCATAAGCATTTATGCTTACAAATGCAAAGAAACAACTCACTCTTTTAATCTTTCTTTATTTGACATTATTGAAAAGCATCCTTCCTTATCAGTGCTAAATAAACCATAAAATAGGCACACTTGATTAATTAAAATAAAGTAGAGTGGTACATTAGGTCTCCAGAGAGTCTATATTCTCTGACAGCTCCCTCACTGGGACCTTGGATTATGGTCTCAAGTGCATAATTACCTTCTGTGAAGTGGCTCAGCTCCCAGGGCCAGTGAGAGGGTTCTGCTAGATTTGACTGCCTTCTGATTCCCTGTTCTGCACATCTTTTCGGGGGCCAGAAACCAAGAGCTGCAGCCTCCTCCCAAGCAGTGAGCTGATGTTGAACGGGAGGGAATGATGGGGTGTTCTCTGTCGCCAGACAGCAGGTGCCATGGGTGAATGCTGGCGGCCAAGGAGGTAGGTGGGAAAGATTAGAGAGAGAAAGGATATAGCTAACTTTTCTCTTTTGTTGGGGGGGGAAGGTTTTTTAAAATTGTAATTATTGGAGGGACATGGGAAAACTTTGCTACTTGTAGTGACGAAGTTGATGTAGCTCCCTCCATCCTCATTATCTAGATAATGGGTATTATTTCCAGTCTGTGAGCCACCTTTCCCTCATTCCCACATACAAGTTGGTCTCGTGCTAATTAACCATGGAATGGCCAGTTTATTTCTCAGTGCACTTGGGAAAATGTAGGTGGGCGCGTCTGGGCGTGAGGCCATCTGTTGACATTAAATATAAATTTAATTAAATATATGTATAATTCACACATGTATAGTCAAAGAATGGCAGCACTGTCATCTAACATTAAGCATAGTTTTATAATGTGACATGTATTTTACAAAGCAAAATGTCTGAAAGTCACGCTAGTCAAGTTTTTGTTTAATTGGGACCAGTTTACGCTTGACACATATTAATTATATGGCTATGTCAATTAGCCTATGTTATTACTTGTGGCTTATCATTATTAGATTTAGGTTATAATCTCTAATGGTCATGTACCTCTGACTTGTTAACTAGTATATTGTCATTAAAATAAAATTTAGAATTATATTGTCAGTACACTTAATTATTATCCCATAAGGAATATATACAGCTAGATGGTAGAATAAAGTCTCTTATCATGATTCTTTTTACAATGTCATGCAGATTCTAAATACTAAAAATACCATATGTCTTGTAATTATGTAATATGCACAAAGATAGATCTGTTTCATCACAATAATCAGGGACACATAGGTAATTATTTATTGTAACAAAATTTGTGGTTGGCAAAATGATGAACCATTTAGAGGATATTTAAGTGTACTGTTAAAGTATAAATTGTGAAATGTACAGTCATGAATATCAGACTTTAAATCTCCTTGGCTTGTGAAATGAGACTGCAATTAGATGTCTCTAGGATCACAGGAAATTACCTACATTATAATCAGACTATCTGGGCTGATCTGATATTTCAGAGAGATAATGTTTTTGAGGCTTTGTTCAAAAACGTGTTCAAAATTACACGGCACGGATTTCCCTTGGTTTTGTGCCCTTGCCAAGATGTTGTTACTTTATCTGTAGTAATTATCTAGGCTGACTGAGCACTCCAGGTTACATATTTCTTCAAATTATAAACTGTTTTATAATCACATAGAGAAATTTATTGGTCTTCTTTACAATATCATAAACCCGAAGCCAAAGCAGAGCCCAGCCCACCTCGCCCTGCCTCTGCCCCTAGTGAATATATTCACACTTTAAACAGGCAAAGGACATCTTGTTTTCTTTTTTTTTTTTTTAACTAGGTACAGGTTTCTACTTCTTTTATAAAGAGACTCTCATAGTAGATGACTGAGCAACAATCAGGAACAGTATCTTTCTTTTCCCTGAATTTTTAGAATAATTTGATAAACAGCCAAATACGTAAGAGTAAAGAGTACAACTTTTGAACATCAATCAGTGATCACTGCTGGGGCAGAGCCAAACTCAAGACGCTTGTGGATTTGTCAGCCTTATTTTATGGTGTTAATTGATGCCAGGCCCAGGCTGTGACCCCAGCCGGCACAGGCAATGCTTAAAGTGCAGGTGAATCAAGGTCCTAGAATCTCTATTTAATATTTGTATTCTGCCTTATTTTATAATTATTTACAAACACGTCCCTGCCCAACCCCCACCTGTTTGTTCCCTTCTACAGGGTAAGACCGTGGTTTATTCATCTTTGGGTCCCCGAAGCTCTTAACCTCGTCCCTTCTGCACAGGGGGATCTTAGGAAATGCCAAGACAGAAATCGCGTCTAGAACTGTAAACGGCACCCTTCCAATGTGATTAAGGACTCTTGTGGTCCTTGTTGCTAAGGCAGTGTTATAGGGATGGGTATTAAAATCTGAAGTAAAACAAAATACCCATAGCTAATTTTTTTTTCCTAACCCCCATTGACAATCACCAGGTACTTAAAATTGGAATAATAAAAACACAGACATAGAGAAATAGTAGAAGGAAAACTTTCATCCCAGCACTTGCTCAAAAAAAAAAAAAAAAAAGTGACAGAGCCATCTCCAAAATCAGCGGCCTCGTCTCTGCACCACCTGACGTCGGCCCCCTGCTGGGACGGCAAAGGCAGGGGCCGTCCGCCGTCCGTTCAGTGGTCAGCCCTTCGTAGGAACGGGGACTTCTTCTCTTGGGGAAGCCTCCCCGGTGACTTTTCAGAGCTCAGGGAACAAATCGACTAGGTGGGAATTTTTCTAAAGATGTGCTTTCTAGAGCCTTTTCCCAACGTGTGTCGGGTAGGTGTGTACACCTAAATTTCAAAACCTTGGACGTGTCTTTGCATGTTCGGTCTGACTTTGGCCATGCTCAATCAACCAGTAAGAAAACAAATGTATTTCTTGGAGTAGCATCTTATTTGGTAAGATAGGCTAATTACAGTGAATTAGAATCTCTCTTTGATCTTTCTACAGTTATACTTTTAATGTGTTCTGTAATTGCAAACCTTTAGTCTGCTAATCTCTGATTCATTAGTAGGTTTCTTAAGTGTTTGTTAAGAAGCACATGTAACATTCTGGTAATTACTAATAATCTTTGTTCACATCACATTTACAAAGATCCCTGCAGGGAGTTTCACTAGGTTCATCACCACTTACTATCAGTGTACAATTTTTATTAGCAGCCTCCACCCTTATAAAATATGGAATTTGGGGCTTTACAAAACAAAATGAAATATCTCTTCTCCCTTATGGCTAACAAACTCAAATATGAAGTCTGTGTGTCACTGTCCTTTCAAAATCAAAGTGCCCTCTCAAGCCTGCTGTCCCATTTTACAGCTAGGAGAAAGGCAATGAGAGGTTACATTACAAATCTCACCGGTGTTTACTGTTTATTGGTGGCAACATTGGAATTATAGCTGGTGGCTCCTAGTCTGTGCTTCCCTTCCCCAATGTGCTTCCTCACCTCCTTTGACACAAAGGTGTTATTTTTATGAAGCCCAGTGCATTATGGTAACATAAAATTCCACTCAGGGAAAAACAGTGCCATTTAGGACTTTCTTGGTGGTAAAGGTCCCCTGCATCCCCACCCTAAACAAAACCAAATCTCCCTACCTTGTCTTCAACAGCCAAAATCCCTTTAACAGGGACATATTCTGAGAAACAGTATATCAAATTAAAAACCACAAGAAGGATAAATGATTGATGTGAGTGCTTTTCTGAGTGCAGGGTTGAATAGAGGAAGGTAGGATAGAGTACAAGAATACTATTGAACTGGAAAATGATGTGGAAATGATGCAAGAAATAAACTTCACCTACCTCACTGCTTTGCTCGGGATTAGTGACAGTGTCAGAGAGATGGCTCGGACTGGCTTTTGCCCCCTGTCCCCATCCCCCAAATATCTATCAGTTCCCTACCCTAAAGCACCACAAAAAAATCATATGATCTAAGTAAAAAGCAGAGTGCATACTATGCCAATATAGCTTCAGGACAAATCTTATCACCTACCCTAATCTGATTTTTGCAACTCAATTGTTGCCCTTCATACAAATATATAAATTATGTATGTGTGTGTGTGTGTGTGTGTGTGTGTGTGTGTGTGTAGGTCCTAAAGCCTTTACTCCCAAGATAGACTCCATTAGACATCAATATTTTTAAAGAAGATGATAGATTACAAAATTAGGCAATTTTGGAATTTTCAAACAACCTCATCCTATGGCTTTTAAGGCAGCAATGCCATCTTATTTCTTACAGACATGTCTTTCTTATGGCTGTATCTTAAGAAATGCTCCAGGAAGCTGAACACTTAAAGTGGCATTTCTAACTGTGCTGAGAGTCAACAACAGACTAGTTTAAAGTTGGGTATCAGTGACTAAGCACACAGTGAGGTCAGTGGGAAATGCTGCAGTCATGGTTCTTGACCAGTGTAGAGAAAATTATTCTAGTGAGTGAGATCATTCTTTGGCTTTTAAAACTACACTTTTGTGAATGTTAAGCAGTCCTCCCTTGCCCCGATAGGGCAGTTCCCTTTCATTTGCAATGTGTGCAGCGCTGTGTCCCCTGGTGTCATGGCTGTTGGGGTTACTGGCTCCCAGACAATGGAGTGGAGGGTCTGAGCCACACTCCGTCCCCGAGCGTTTTATTCTGACCGGATGCTAGGCACTGAATATGTCTCAAGTGTTATACATCACTGTCCGGTTTGCCAGTTTGGCAGCAATTTTTCCTTCTAATAAAAGAAGCTACTCAGATGAAGATTCCAGATATGTCTAAGCTGCTTTTATTGAGACAATGGAAAGGTCCAACCTTTTCTTCTAAATACAATCAAGGGTAGTATGGCTTTGCCTTTGTGTTTCAATAATTTTACACAGAGTTAAATTATGTAAGTGGAAAATTGTCTCCTCAAGCATAGAGAGAATTCATTCGCACAGAATGCAGCTTGGAAAATGCTCATGTAAAATCTCAATCCAATAGAGAAACCTTTTAAGTTGCTGAAATGTAGTGGAGAGGAAGAAGGAAATTGCTGTTTTACATGATTGACCAAAATGCACTGTAATTATATCGACTTGAAACAGATTCCTTAGAAGAACTGATAACTCTGTGATCAGAATAAGCCATGTGTACTGGAACTAAATATTGCATGTACTCCCTCTGCAAAGTGTAGACACGCAGTACGTGTGATGTGCAATACAAGAGACAGCTGTTCTTGCCTTAGCCTGTTTAATGGGACCTCCAGCTGCTCTAGCAGTAAAGAATGGTGGGGAGGTCTTACTGAGGAATTAGTATTTACTGTGCCGGCTCATCCTCTTGCATTGCTCGACAAGGCAGTTGCGGACTCTCCTCATGTCATGCTATTTTGATGTTGCCACTCCTGTTTGTAATTAGCATAGCGTCACTCATCAGACAGTCGGCTTCTGAATGGAAGCCTCCTCAAGGATTCCACTGGCTGTCTTTGTTGCCTGTTCTAAGGTGGGTGGGTAAAGTTTAATCACAGGTATTTAGCCCAAAGATATCCCTCCCATTTCCCTCTTCCCTCCAGTGTCTCCAAATCATATGGTTTCCTGTCAGCCACAGTCCACACATAGGTATGAGATCATCTGCAATAAGAATGATACTAGTATTCATTCAATACCATTAAAACTCACTGGCTAACATGTGCTACTCTGAAACACTATTCCTAAACATTGTTCCTTGCATATAGTAATTGTCTACTTGTACCTAACTCCTTCATCTAACTGTAAGCTTCTAAAGGGCAGGATTATGCCTTACTTCTGTGTAGTGCCTCAAATAGTGGAGTGCCTAATACATAGTAAATGTTCAAGAACTCTTATCGACATCATAAATAGTGAATTGGAAATACCATCTGTCAGATTCTGAAAAAAGAAAGAAATTGCAACTAGTGAGTGAAGTGCCTAGACTTCCAATGGCCAGGTAAGATGAAGCTTAAGCTGACAGAAGACCCACCTTACTCAAGCATGCGGGCATCACAGACAAAGCTGGCGTCCCTAGCCCTGGCAGGGAATTTTCCAGGCGTTGATGTGTGCTTGCTTCGGACCCTCTGCTGACTCTTGCACAGTCCCTGATGGGACCAGAGTTACATAACTGTGAAATGGCCACGCAGAGTTAGCTGAAGTACTCGGCTGAAGACCAGGAAAAAGCCACGGGACCTATATCGGGCTTTGACTTTTATCTCATGAATAGCCTCCTGTAACCCTCTCAGATCTCCACCCACCCTGAGCGACTGGACGGCACCAGCAGACTGCTGTAACATCCTTCCTGAAGGAGACTCAGGCGGTTGCCCCGGTGGGGTTTTTTCCCTTCACTCCTCTTGAAAGGACAGCTTTTCCTCACTGGACTTTGTTTCTCTCATTTCCCCCCCTGAAATGCCTCCTCTGGGCTTACTCTTTTGCCTCTCTGAGCCCTACAGGGCCAGCTCAAATCCCTTCTCCTTCCTGAAACCCTTCCTGGTCCTCCGCAGGCAGCAGTAATTGCTCCCTCTGACGAACGCCTGGGCAACATGGTGTTGATGCCACCTGACCTTTCTGGATATTTTTCTTTATATTGCTACTACTTTTTATCATGTATTTATGTATTGAGTTCCTTGAGAAATAATGTCCTGGGTTTTTGTAAAACTGGCAGCATCTTATTTCATATGGCAAATATTTTAAAATACATGGTAATGTGGAAGAAAAGCATCTAGAAAGGAATTTAACAGAGGTAAATGAACTTAACAAAAGTTATTATAGATATTATGAGAAAAATCTCTAAGCATATAATGCTTTTATAATATACAAAACTATTTTAAGTTATGTCCTTGAAAGAAGAGTTAGAAAAGAATCTTGGACTTCCCAGCTAGACATACGAAAATGTTCCTACTCAGCAATGAATGTAGATTACAAATATGCAAAGGCGGGGATGGAGAATCTGTTATCTCGCCTATTTGCAGTTAATCAGAAATGTGAAACACGGTCCCTCTATCTACCTGACCATCAAATCCCATTTGTGATTCTAGACAGAACTGCTGACTGAAGCCTCTGAGTCAGCGATGACACACACGCCAAGTGCACCTCTGAATCCAGGCTAGTTTAAATGAGTTAGCTGGTCTGGTCCATTATCTTCTAATAAGCTCCATGAAACTTAAATGTTAGAAATATAGTTCTTGCCTAGAAACGAACCTTCTAAAATTGATCATGCTAATAAAGCTGTAAGTTTGATAAGCAAAGCCATTATGAAGATGAATGTCTATGACATTTTAAACTTTGACAATAGTAGCAGGTCTAGGGCTGTGGAATATTTTACTTGCTGGGTTGAAGAGGATCAAGAGGGGCTCATATTGAATGTACCATTTTTTAAAAACCTATTTATGAAAAAAAAAGATTACAGAACAAGTACATCCCTCTCATTACATTTTTGTTGCCACCATTCATATTCTGACATTATTATCTTCACCTAGACTATTATATTGCTTTCACATTCTGCCCTTTATACTTTCATTCTAATCCATCCAGTCAGCAGTAAATATTTTTAGGGGATTTCTAGGTGCCAAGTACTCTGCTGGAAGACTTATCTCCCTCATTTCAGAATGGCTAGTCTCCTAAACAATCACATTCAACAACTCTCCACTTTACAAAATCAAATGTAAGCCAGCCTCCCTTTCCAACCTTGTTATGTCCTTGTTTCATTCATAAGCCCAACAGCTTCAATCAGAGTAAATTATTCACTCCTTTCTGCGATATATGGGCCAGTTTTCAGCATAATTCCCCGGGGTCTAGAACTACAAAAGAAATCACTCTTAGAGCTTGTGTTCCTATCAGAAATCCAACAATCTGAGAAAAACATCTCAAAGTAGACGATATTAGAGATGCTTTCAAAAATTCTTTTTAAAACTGCTTGGTAAAATTGTGGAGGAAAGTACAGAAAGGGTAAGGGCCCTAAGTGAGCATTGGGACGAGGAGGTTAAGCACAAGGAGTAGGCAGACTAAAGAAACCCGAAAACAGAGAACAGCTGGGGTGTCGGGAAATGAAAACACCTGTCGTAAATCTCTTTAGAAACAAACCCCAGGGTAGAATGCAAAATGAAGAAGTTAAGGCCCTCATACTGAAAACTTCCATATTTTGAAGGTTAGAATTCTGAGATCCATGACCATACAAAAAAGAAGAAGAAGAAAGAATTTAGCATCCTAAAATGGGAAACACTTGTATTGAGTGCCGACTGCACGTAGAGCATTATGCCTCTGTAAAGATCCAGGTAGCCCGAACTACCCGCAGTGACCAAGCCCACTCCACCATGACGTAATGAGAGTAAAATATAGGCACAACACAGCACCAACTCCTGCTCTGTGCACAGGCTCCTGTCTGCCAGAATGAATGCCAAATTCACAATCAGGATCGAAGTTAGGCCATATTCGCTGCTCTGTATTTTTAACCTTTGTATTAAATTACCATCAAGGAGCACTAATTAAGATAAGAAATAGAGCCTTGTTTCATATGCATCTTTAGATTTCTGAATTATGCATTAACACAATCTATGACATCTGTGTATGCTTTTCACAAAAGCAAAAAAGCGTAAATGCCTCAGGGTGCATCTGTCTGGCTGAGAAACAGATGGAAAACAAACTCCTTCTACAGTTTCTATTAAAGTTCAGAGAAATATAACTTTAAAGGTTACAAAAATAAGGTAAAGGCTATATAAAAATAAATCAATAAAATCTATAGCAAAAAGGAATATTTTGGATTAATCTGTAAAAGCTGAGTTTCCTAAGACTTTGAAACATGAGGAAAACCATTTGACAAAATCCTTAACTTGGATTTTTTGTTTGTTTGTTTGACTTCGTTTTTAGGTTCCAAATTCAGAGATGTTCAACTGATCCAAACAGTTATAAAAGCTTAGGAGACAGTTTTCGAACAATTTTCCGAAGAGAAGGGTATGTATGGTTCTTCATATATAGATTCTATGTTGATATAGGCATTTAAATATATTACCGTATAACGCATTTTCTCATTTTGAATGGGGTATTTTGTCTTCCTACTGTTTTATGTTGTTCTTGATAATATGATAAAAAATAATACATATACAATAGAAACTACCATAAAAAGGATATTAATAATCACGTTGATGACTAGAGGACAATTTCTAACTTGTGCCACGAAGGCTTGTTAGAGTTCTCAATAACTGGGACTGTGTAAACATAACAGTTCTTTACTTTGATTCCTAACGCTATTGCCCAAATGTGTTCCTTGTTTGCCTTGTGGTTTATAAATATTCAGTCAAAACTGATCTATGTCAGAATTTGATGTGTCAAATTCATCATCCTATTAGATGAACAAATAAGTAGAATATTTTGGTTTTATAAGCTAAAATTGTCTCTGATAAATAGATTCAGTTGAAGACTTTATCCAGCGTAATCTTCCAGCAGATATTAGATTTGCTTTGCGGTGGAAGTTGTTTTCATGAGAGAATTGGTTGAAAATAATTGTACAAAAATTATAACAGTAATAGTCATAGCTAGTAAGTATATTTAGCCTCACTATGTACTAGGAATTCTCCTTATACCTCTGTGAGGTAAGTTCTATTAGGATTTATTCCAGGTGGACAGGTGAAGAAACCAAGGCTCCGAGAAGTTAGTAATTTTCACATATCTGGTGTAAGCAGTAGATAATATGATTAAAAAAAAAAACAGACCTCGGTCTGCTTGACCCCAAAGCCCGTGCGCCTGACCTGCTGTGGTTCGCCACGTCTCTGCGCAGATCGGACTGTGGGGACCGTTCTGCTAAAGTGTGTATTTTAGTTAAATATATATTATGGACATCTTTATATTACAACAGCATAGTAATTTATTTATATACTTGCTGCAATTTATTAAATTCATCCTTTTCGTGGACCATTAGGTTGTTTTCAGATTTTCACTATTATAAATAGCAGTGTGATAAATATTCTTATATTAATTTTGCGTATTTGCACACATATGTATATATTTCTATAAAATGAAAGTACGGGTTGACAGGATTAGATGCTACCAAATTATCTTCCAAAAAGTACATAATGATTTTATACCCTTAGTATCTGAGAGTTCTCATTTTTTACAACCTCTCGAACACTGGACGTTATCAACCATTATTTGGTATATGTCACTCACATGCATCTCTTGTTTATAATCTAATAGGTAAAAAATAAAACTATCTTAATAGTATTCCTGTAACCAAATACAGCTCCTGCAGCCTGCTGCTACAAAAGCCAAAACTCGAGAGGCAGGTGCCGATGTAAAGGAAGTAGTTTATTCAGGCGCCAGCGCCTGGAAGGTGGAAGACTCACATCTCAAAGCCCATCTTCCTAGGGAGATGGGAGACTCTTGTCTCAAAGCCCATCTCCACATCTCAGTGGAGGCCGAGGTTTTTATAAGGAGGGAAAAGGAAGCAGAACAAAGAGATCAAGGGAGGGGGTTGAAAAGCGCAGACCAACACAGACCTTTCTGATAAGTCAAGCGGTGGTCCGGGGTGTGTCATCCTGGTTTAGCCATCCTGGCTTTACATCATCCTGACTTTACGTCATCTGGGCTTCACAGCTGAAGGTCAGCAAATCTCCCAGAGCTGGGATGCCTGAAGGTCAGAGTTTGTGTCTTTTGAAGTTAGTTCCTAGGATTCTTATACAAACATGCCATCTACAAGCTACTAGTCAGAGTCAGCACTGACAGAAACAATGTCAAAAGCATGGTGGAGTGGGTTCCAGTTTCCCACCATCACAATTTTCCACCATTACATTCCTTTGATGTCATTGGCATTGAGCATGCTTTTATATCATAAAGTATCATTTCTTTTATGAATTGCTTATTTGTGTCCTCTGCCTATTTTTTCTTAGGTTAGATTTTTTTTTAATTGATTTGTAGGAGTTTAGTATATTATTATAGCCACTGATCTTTTGACTATTACACAGAATGCAAATTATTTTTCCTAGCTTGTCATTTGTCTTATAAATGTAGTGTCTTATACCTTTCAGAAGTTCGTATTTTTTGAGGATTGTGATTTTGTGATTATATGTCTGGTTTTCCTTTGTGATATCTGATCTTGATGTCGCATTTAAAAAGAACACCCCCAATCCCAACATAATAAACATTTTCTTCTGGTACACTTTACATTTAAATCTTTAATCCATATAAGAATTTTTTCCATGTGCAGCACAATAGGTAGGAATTAAATTTTATCTTCAAATGATTAGTCAATCGTCCAAGCAGCACTTGTTGAAAGATTCATCCTTCACACATTAAATGTAAATGCAAGCTTTTTGGCATATTAAATTTCCACATATGTCATCTAATTTTTCTATTTTGTTTCTCCATTTCCTGTTCTGTCTCATTAATTTATCTATCTCTATGCCAGTATCATACTGCTTTTACTATTTTATCTTTAGAGTATTTTGAGAATATGCGAAAATATGGTGGGCAGAGCCCTTCCAATATTGCCGTCCCTTCTTCTCCAGGCCCATTTCTCATACTCAGATCTGCTCCTGGAATAGCAAACGCTTCGACCTCCTGGTCTCTCACACTCTTGTGGCTTTGCATGCTAGTCCCTATTCCCAGAGGACCAGCCTTCTAATCCACACAAGAAACTGTTCATTCCAGGGTGCCCTCAAGTTTCACCCTGTCTGACCATGTTTTCTCTACCACATGCTTTCTTTATGAGTCTTTCTTTCTATATAATACATATGCTATCTAAAATATAGTGTGCATCATGCTGATTTATTGTGCTCATTTTCTGTCTACCCTCCAGCACCCCAAGAATGTATTTCCCTACAGGGCCATGTCTCATTTAGCTCTGTACTCCTGAGGCCTGCACTTGGCACTGACGAGAGATACTCAGTAAGTGTGCACTGAACAGATAAATGAATGTCATCGCATCAGCATCATAATGATGTCAAATGAAACAGAGATGATAATTCTTGCTGTAGACCACCCCTCTGAAGTCATGATAATGATCTTGACACCTGATTAAATATTTTGAGGTCACCCAGAGACATAGGATTAGCAAGCTCTTGCAGTTACACTGGTGATGTGATGCCTAAGTGCCACACATTGACAGTGTACCTGTTTTATAACAATTAGGATCAAAGTCATGTTCATTTTACCCAAACTACATGTGAAGAAGTCATAGTGTATTATGTAATCTATAAACGTGTCCCTTTGCATTAAAATAGTAGTGTCAGTATTCCTGAGTTCTGTAAGCTGTAGTAGATATCTCTGAATTGGATGTGGGAGTTCCTTAGCCACGCTCTTCATTTCATGTATGTTCTAGGAGGAATTTGATGTTTTTGCTTTGATATCAAGTAATATAACAAACATACAGTATGTGTGGTCCTTGCATAATAAAATTGGCCTTTTCTGAGACTGTACATATAATTGCTTCTAGGGCAAATTGACATTCTTTCTGTATGGCCGTTAGATCTGGACATGCTATTAGCCAAAAACCAGAATGCTCCACTTTCAGAAATGGAAATATTTGTAAAAGAAAAAAGCTGCCTGTTATTTTTGATATAGAGTAAGAGCATTTCATTGCCTTAGGTTAAAAAAGAAAAGAAAAACTTTTAACGCATACTGTGTTGAATTTTTTTTTCCTAGTAAAGTGGTTCTTTTTGATTTTCTTATTTAGCTTTTAGAGTACACTCTGTCTTCAAAGGTGCTCTTCTCACTCAGGTACATAGAGGCCAGTTTGGTCTGTGGCCTGCGAGGAGGGTAGCACTGACTGTTAGCATGTGTAGGAGAATTTGTATCTCCTGGTTTTTCCTATCTCCCCCAAGCTAAAGATTTGGAAGGCTAGTCCTTTTCTGTTGTTTGAAAACATTAAACTCTGATAAGACACTTAGAATCTGCACAGATATCCCATTTCCTCTCTGTAACAAAGTGAAGTTGTGGTTCTTAGAGACACAGTTCCTCACCTCTCTGTACAGAATTCACACGTTTCCAAGGGACAATAGCTCAGTCACCTGGGTCCAAAACCTTGTACTGTTTCTAAAATTCTTTTTCTTTGTACTTTCATCAAAGACATACTTTTACAACCCAGCTTTACAGAGGTGAAATTAATTTAAGTAAAAAGTAAATGCCTTCCAAATTCTGAGTAAGGATTTCTATAATATGAAATCATCATATTTAGTTAACTTTTATCAAAGACGCCATCACTGTTTTCTCTAAAAAAGGAGAACTCAGATGAAAGGAATTTGTCATTGTTGAGAGCACTTCATTGTTACCACAATTCTTTAAAAAAAATAAAAGTTTGTTGATTTTAGAGATGGGGAAGGGAGAGAGAGAGGAAAAGAAACATGGATGTGAGAGAGAAATGTCAATTGGTTGCCTCCCATACATACCTCAACTGGGGATCAAACCCACAACCTTTTGGTTTACAGGACGATGCTCCAACCAACTGAGCCACACAGGCCAGGGGGACACCATTATTCTTCATCTTTCTCTGGTTTGACAAAAATAAACTAACAGGTCCATCTACTGTAATTGTGAACCCACAAAGACACAAAGATTTAGCTTAGTTGATTAGGTGCCTGTAAAACCAATAGGGTTAATTTTGTACTCTGCCAACAAAAAGCGTCTGGTGACTCTGTTTAGCATGTGTTCATGCCTCATGCCTCACTTCGTTAGCGTCAGAGTACCTCGTGGGTGTTTTTATAGCCTCCTTCATACTGGTCCCTCCTTTAAAGTGAGTGACTGAGATGTTCGCAGGTGGGTGAGGGGATTATAAATATGCTAATAAAAACCAGGACTGCCCAGCCCTGACTCTTCCTCTGCTGAAAATGCCTAGAAAAAAAGTGTTAACAAGAACTTAAGATATTTTGGTGACACAAGAAAAAAACCTAATATTTATTTTCTTCAGTGTACAGGTACTTTCTCATTCATTATTCTGAACACAGCACTGTTCTCCACACAACACGGCATCATTATGTCTGTCTTCTGGACGAGGTGGCTGAAGATCGGAAAAATTAAATAATTGTTCAAAGTCACCCAGGTACTAGTGGCGTGCCATGGTCTTTCCATTATACTATATCACCTTTCACTAAACACCAAATTTTGTTGTTATTTATTGAATGTAAAGAAGACAGTGTGGAAGTAGTGGTTGTAAACCCCTAATTTTTATATACATTTGGTGTATACCTTCCCTCAAATCCCATAGCAATTTATAGTAACTTTAGCTCCTCCTTCAAGTGAAGTCTGAAAACTGAAAGATCAGTGTACAAGGTCTGTCCAGAAGGTATCCAGCCATGTACTATGAAAAATAGAGACATTTATTGAAGAAGATACAAGATACAAGAAGCGTTGTACATAGGACAATAATCCCTCAGTCCCCTTCAAAGTAGGCACCTTGGGACCTCACACGGTTCTCCCAGTTGCCATCTGCTGCCCTGTTGTATTTTCTGAATCTCCCCGATGGTCCGAAATCTCTTCCTTTTCAAAGGTGATTTTAGTTTTCAGAAAAACCAAAAGTCTCAGGGCACCAAATCTGGCCTGTAGGGGGTGCCGAGTCCCCTGGGTGACTTGACGTTTCACCAAAAAACTCTGCACAAGACATGATGCATGAGCAGGTGCACTGTCGTGATGAAGCTGCCAACCCGAATCGTCCTTCTGAATCATCCGAATAGTTTCCTCAGAAAAGTGTTTACGCTTAAAGTGAAATTTGATGCAGATTTGTCTCTCACTCATACACATGCTCACTCAATGGCATCTACCACCCCCATTGACTGGTACAGTGAGGTCATCATTGCTCACACATGCACATTCCGGTCCACTCTCCTTGGATGCCAGGTTACATCGCTGTTGTGCAAACTATTCTCGTTATATTAACAATGGCTGGACTTTTTCCGGCCATTGCTAATATGTTCAGTCAACCAAATCTTGTTGATTCTGAGGCAGCACCACAAACCTCTAACAACTGAAGGCAACCCAGTTGTTGCCCCATCCTTTGCAGACAGCTCCATATCTCTGAAAAGTTTATGGTTTTCCATCAGTCTACTCTCATCCTGCATGCTCCTTAATTTTCTTATGAGAAAAATTCTTGGGCATCGGTTTGCCCAAGGCAAATAACTAGGAAACAACTAGGTCAGATTAAACGTATTTTCAAATGAGAAACATGTTGATTGCTGGTGCCTTCAGAAATACGGTCCTCTTCAGAGAGCAGAAACTATGTGGTTGCATTTGGGGGGCATTTGAACTGTGTTTTGTTTCACGATTTGTTTTCTGTAACCACTGATGCTGCCCCAAGTATCATCTTACAATCAGACCACTTGGTGATTATAATATTTTCTAGTTAAATGACATTTAAGGCCTTGTTTTATGAGCTCCAGCATAATTGGCTAATTTGGTAAACTCCAGATGTGTGAGATAATGTGCCACTCGTTTAAGTGCCTTTCAGACAGCATAAATGGCACAGCCCCAGGAGGCATAATCACTCCCTCTTGTTTTCATTAAGAACGGGAATGAGTGGCTTTTGACACAGACAAAGGAAGTGGGGCGCCTACAACTGAAAATCAACAACAACCTGGTAGGATTTGGACATTTTCTTTTTACAGGTGAACTCATTCCAAGACCTTTGGTCTACTTTTTAAAAAGTGGCTTATGCCATCTAACATGGCTGGTAATTTTGAAAAATCATCCTGAAAATAGAAAAGACCTCTGAAAGTAGAAAGATCTGCCTCTATAGAGACTCCTCTGAGTAAATCAGTCTCTGGAAACTGTCCCTCAGTCTCCTGTGGACGTGAGGAGAAGCATGGGTTTGAAAAGACCGTGGAGGAGCTAACCCTGCCCCACAGCCAGGAACATTGAGTGGGTCTTTGAGCAACCAGCAGCTTTACCACCTAAACCAAGTTTCATGGTTGCTGCTGCGTTTTCCTTCTTCTTTCTACCCCCTTCATCATCCAACAGGAACAGCTCATTACCCAGCATTGCCAGACTGGAGTGGGCACGTGGTTCTCGGCATCACTGTTCAGATCCTGGGGCTGGCCCCTCTCATCTGCCTGCAGATCCAGAGGAGCTCACACACCTTCACGTCATGGGTCACTGTGGACTCACTGCACCTTAACCAGTGCAGTTTTCATGCAGATGAATAATTGCAGAATGTACCCCAAGCCCCGAAACAGATAATCTGCTGTGCAGATCAAGTGTGCCATGCTGACTGGGTTTGCCCAGTAAATTAATTCTTTGGTGGGTGCCAGGTTTGCACTGTGTCTGTCATGAGCTTCCTGGTGCCCTGAGCGCCTTATCTCCATTTCTTTTTGTTTTACCAAAGAGGCCATTCCTGGCACCCACTGGGCTTCCCTTGAGTGCTCCCTTGTTTTGTTGTGTTTGCAGCTTTATTGGGAAATAATAGACATATAACACCATGTAAGTTTAAGGTGTACAGTGTGATGATTTGAGACACATGTATATATTGAGAAATAGGGTTAGCGAACACCTGCATCACCTCACACAATTACCATTTTTGTGTGTGTGCGTGGTGAGAATATTTAAAAGCTACTCTCTTAACAACTTTCAAGTATACAATGAAGCATTGGTAACTATAGTCACCGTGCGGTACGTTATATCCCTGCTCCTTGGCTTTTGCGGGGGGAGAGGGAGGAAAGCAGAAAGTCCCAGCTGCTCTTGCGCCTGTTCTGCAGGGTTCGGCCCTTGCCTGCCTGGGCTTCTGATGATGGTGCAAGTGTCCCCTTTAGCTAGGGAGAGGAAAAGGGACACCAGGAAACACACACACACACACACACACAGCATGCGAGAGTTTGCAGAATAACTATAGCAAATCTACCTGGCAGGTCTATGAGCAGGCTGAAGCCATTTCTTCTTCCCAGCCTTCTCTTGTTTTAGAAAGAGAAACATGGGTGATCTCAACTCAGGCGTAAGCCTTCTATTATTTTTCTTGAATAGTTGTGTTCCTTTTAAAAATGGTTTATCAATGCTGTACCCGGGGGGGGGGTGGACACCAGAAAATGGAATTTATTTATAAAAAATTATGTATTTATTCTTACATGTTTAAATTTTAGTCACCTTCAAAGTACTCTCCATTTGATGGACTGCACCTATCAAGACATTATTTCCACTGCTCAAAGCAGGTTTTGAACTCGTCAATTTTGACGTGGTTTAGTGCTTCTGCCATTTTTTGTTTCACCTCTTCCACATTGGCAAACCATTCCCTCTGAGGACTTTTTTCACCCAGAGAGATATAAAAAGGTTACTCAGATCAGGTGAATAGGGAGGGTGGAGCATGGGGTCATGCCGTTTTTGGTCAAAAACTGCTGAACACTCTGCGCTGTGTGAGCAGGTATGCTGGCAAATCACCCATCATGAAATGGGCAAACACGAAAGAATCTTCAAAACAAATTCTCTGAAGCCAAACACAGCCTCTCACAACAAGACCAGTTGCTTCACTGATACAGGGGGGTTCCCACAGGCGTGGGAAGCCTGTACCACAAGGACCCCGCCCTCCAGAAGATAATTCCATTTTTTTCGGGGGGGGTCCCCCTCATGTATTATCCTTATAAATTTTTAGTCATAAAATATATACAATTGCTTTTCACAGAAAGCTTATGCTGTATTGCTAAGGACCTTAAACTCTGATTATTTGGCAATCCAAGGTTGAAAATGAAAAGGTGAAGGGTCAGGAGGAAGACTACTGAAGAAGCATAGACAGAAGCTTATTTCAATATTGTTTTTGAAAGCCAGGCAATTGAGCTGTTGCTCCACTATTTGGCATTTCTATTTTACCAGACCGTTTTATACTGCCGTGAAGCTGAATGGCTGCGGGTTTAAGCTGCGTCGGGTTGTAAAGTAGTTTTCACTATCAGGGAGTGGGTAATGCATGTTCAGAGTGCCCAGAAAGCTGCATCCTCGGAGCTTCAATGTCCCAGAGTTCTGTTTCCTTTTTGAAATCGCAGGGCTTTTGTTCTGCCCACAGCGTGACCTTCAAAATGGTTTCGGCTCCTAGATTCCCCTCCTGTCAGCTAGCACGGACTGCTAGCTGACAGTCACACTCCGACTCCCCCAGCCTCTCACTGACAGTGCTTTCTGAATTACTGACTGGCCTTTGGCAAGGATTTAACTGTTGCCAAAGAGTAAGTGAAAACGTTTGCAGTGATGTCAGCCCGTCAGCAAGGCCTGATTAAGAGACCAAACACAGCCTCTCTCAGCTTTCAGTGCTGACAAGAAGGGAAGGAGGGCCAGTTGTCTGGGTGGAAGGAGTTGTCTTTCGGGAAGGTTTGTGTCTCAATTCAGAGCCTGAGCATATATTCCCTATGTTTTATAGAGTGTTAATGGGAGGTGAGGAGGTTCCATAGTCGATGGGAGATATCCCACTGGAAATATTGTTAGACCTTTATTTTGAGTTATTCTGGATTTCTGATGGGCTAGAATCATAGTCACCTTGGGAAAAATATTATGTCTTTACCAAAAACGAAATCCTTTCTCTAATAGTGGTTAAACTGAACATTTCCAGATGAGAATGAGAAAGAAAATCTTTTAAAAACTCTTCTACTATTTTCTGATTCTCTTACTGTAGAAAGTAATTTAGGCATGATTTGAAGTAGATGAGGTTAACGGAGTTAATGTTTTATCTTCGCCATTGATTTCTCCTAGTGTCTCTGATTTTGTAGACTCACCTCCTTCCATTTACTATCTTTTTGGTAGGATTTTCTGTTCCTAGTCATATGCAAATTTAATCTCATTTTACTTTCCTCAGAAATAAACGGTCACATAAGAAGTTATGCACACCATACATGTGTTTAAATTCTACTTGAACTGCTTATAGTTTAGATTGCTACATTTTCTTTGCAAACCCCACAAGTCAGATGCCATTGGAGAATCCATGAGTATTAATTATGATATGCTTTTATTCAGCTCCTGCTTAGGAATCTGTTTAATCACCCAGTTACACTGTTCTCATCACCAGTCCATGAATTTTTTGTCTAGTCTCATGACTTTTGCTTTGCCTTTCCTCTAGGTCTGCCAGGTGGTTGGGAACTGAAGGAAAGGAGAAAATTCGGACACTATTGTTGTAATAGTGATTTTATTCAGAACCACTGTTGCCTTTTTTAGCCCTTTACCATTTATGGAATGTGTTACCTCCCTTGACACTTCCAAGAACACTGGCAGGTAGCAAGGTGAGGAGTATGAAGAGGAGTATGAACTCTAGTTTTCTAGTTAAGAAATTGATAAAATGTTAAGGGACTTGCCAAGAGGGTATTCATCCAAGATCTCCTGCATCCTATATCATGGTCCCTACTCTATCAATAACTTAATAGTGATACTAGTAATAATAGAAGCAGCACCTGAGATTTATAGTTTCCATCGTTATGGATTCTGAGCATTGTCACATATCTCACTTGGCCAAATAGCATTTGGGGGAAGTAGAGAAGAGAAGGTATGTTTGGCTACATTCTGCAAACCAGGTAACTTCAGCAGAAAGGATTTAGTGAGATTCCCTGAGTAATAGATGAAATCCTGAGATCAGCACTCACAGTTACAAAGGTGTAATTGTCTACCCGTATCTTGGGCAAATGAACTTGGACTAAGATACATTTCAAAGTGTGGCACCATCATCCCATGAGACCAAGATGGAGAGGCCCATGATCATCAGGACAGAGTTGACTCCAAAAGGAAGTTACAGGATTCAGTTTAATGTTGTGGCTTAATGCATGAACTTAAACTCAGGTATTTGAGCTGTCGGTGTCATTGCCTAACTCAACTGGAGTATTGGGTAACAACCAGAAAACCTCATGAAACACAAGATAAGGTATTTAACCAAAATTCCTTGAATGAATTATCAGAAGAGGTGAAGACTATCTTTTCATTCCAATATATGTCGAAATATGTGGTCACTAAAACCCAGGGCAGCTGTCTGCCAGAGGCAGCAGCCTTGCTCTCCCGCTGATAAAACACTGTGTTCTTAATTCTCCTGTCTGACCACAGAGAACTCACAGGAAAACAAAGCCCCAGTACAAGAAATTCTAATGTAGTGTGTCTCACTGGTAACAGAAAAGGAGGTAAAATGTGAGAAGAGTTTTGGAAATTCTTAAAGAGACTTCGTAGTTGAGTTAGGTGAATGAGTTCTTTGATTTCTTTACATAAATCCTTTCTTGAATTAGAAAAATCAAGAACCAAAATGAAAGAAAAGAACATGTTCTTGTGTCGTTACCTTTTTGTATCCTTTAAATTTTCAGTGAACAGGTCAATGTGCATTTTATAATCCAAATAACAAAATCCCCAGAAGTTGGCACTCTTTATAAAGGAACCAAAATTAAAAGAATATTGCGATGTACTCCGTTAAGCGATAGGACGTACAGTAACAGTGTGTCCTGGAAACTATGGGTAGTACAGAGCCCTGTCAATACTGTTTTCTCCTGTATATACATAACTACGATAAAGTTTAATTTATAAATTAAGCAACTTCATAGATGAAAGATTTGTTCTTATCATAGATCTTAGCACCCCCAAGGTATGATTTTTTTTTCTTATTTAGTCAAGGACTTCCACCTTTTCGCTTAAAGGAAACATTTTGTGGCTTCCCTTTGGCATATCTGAATTGCCAGCATCCCTGCTCTTGCACTTCGGAGCCATTATTAAGTAAAACAAGGATTATCTGAACACAGGCACTGCCACATTGCGGCAGTTGATCTGATAACCAAGAGGGCTACTAAGCAACTGACAGGCAGGTAGCATATGCAGGAAAAAGAGATGGTTCATGGCTCAGGTGGGATGGAGTGAGGTGTTGTGTGATTTTATCACACCACTCAGAATGGTACACAATTTAAAAGTTGTGAATTTTTATCTCTGTAATTTTTCATTTACTATCTCAGACCACGATTGGCCATGGGTAACGAGACATGGAAAGCACTGCTGTATCAATAACTAGAAATCTGGCCTCATGAGTAAATTAAAATATGTTAGACTACAAAAATATTTTTTAACCACTTAGTCACTCCTTAACCCCCATTATCTGGCTTTTGTCTACACCCATATTTACAAACTGCTCTCTTAGAAGCCACCACGGGCCTCCATGAATCCGAGACACTAACAATTGTAAGATGTGCTATTATTTTATGTCCCATTATAAAAAATGATGACGAACTCCTTGGAATGATTTAACAATGGATATGGGTTTGAGTGAGAAAGAGAAATTTCAAATGGCTTTCTAGTTTTCGGCATGCATGTCTGGCGACGGTCAAACTATGCCGCTTGCACTTCCAGGGATCTTTTGATGATTTCCCATTGACCCCTGTACCAGGCTGCCGCAGCGATCACCCCCATGATCCCCAGCTCTTTGAGTTTGTGTTCTTGGATCGTCCCTTACTTTGAGCATGAACTAGGTTTATTGACTCTCTTCCAATGAAAAGAATATGGCAGAAGTGATAAGATATCACTTTTAAGATAACTGTGTCAAAGGCTGGCTTTCATCTTGGTTTCCCTGTCTAACTCTTCTTGGTGTTTTGGTTTCTGCCTTTTCCATTTCTTTGAGGTAAGGTCCCTTATGGAGAAACCCATGTGACACGGAACTGACAGTAGCTCTGACCAATCTCCAGTGAGGACTGAGGCCCTCAGTCCACCAACAACTTGGAAGGAACTGAATTCTGCCAACAGCCACCCGAGTGAGCTTGGAAATGAATCCTCTACCAGTCAAGCCTTCAGATAATATCTCAGGTCCAGCCTACAGTTGACTACGGTCTCCAGGGAGACCTTGAGTCAGGGGCACAGGCTAAACACCTAGTTTCCTGCCCCACATAAATTCTGTGGTAATAAAATTTTGCCACTAGGTGTTAAAGAAATTTAATTACACAGTAATTAGGTACTACAAGAGCAAATCTGAAACCTTAGACATATTTATTTGGGGCCCACCATATCTGATTCTAATCTTTCAAGCTTTATCTTAACTAGAGTTTTTCCATACATTTTATTTTCAAGCCCTTCTGGACCAATTATAATTCCTTAAACAATTTTTCTGTGCATGTTCATCAGCCAAGAAGGCTATTTCCCCTTTTGTTCAGCTAAGAAAATTATGGTCATTTTTAAGTACCCAACTTGTATGTTATCTTCTTTTTCATACCTTCTCTTATCATCCAAAGTAGAAATGATTTTCTTCATCTGCCCTCTTATGGTACTTTGATCCTCTGTGACAACATTTCTCTTTATAGCCAGGTATATGCGGATTAGAATCCCACATGTAAGTTTTGGAACCTTGGGTAAATTATTCAATCTCATTACACTTCAGTTTCTTCAATTATAATATAGGGATAGTAATACCTGCTTGACTGTGTTTCTAGCATTCAGTATAATACATGGTATGTAAATTAGCAAATAAATATCAGAGTTAATTATTTGTAACTGAAAGAAGAACTCTGATGAAATCATCTTTGGGGCTCCTAAAGTATATCTCACAGTTCTTGATATATGCTCATCACCCGATTTGGTTTTTCTGAATTTAATTGAATGATTGGTGCTTTCATACAGGGTCTGTCCAGAAGGAATCCAGCCATGTAAGATGAAAAATAGAGACATTTATTAAAGAAGATACAAGAAACATTGTACATAGAACAATGACACCTCAGTCCCCTTCATTGTAGACACCTTGGGACCTCACATGGCTCTCTGAATCGCTATCAGCTGCCCCATTGTATTTTTCTGAGATCTCTTCCTTTTCAAAGGTGATTTTAGCTTTGGGAAAAGCCAGAAGTCTCAGGGCACCAAATCTGGGCTGTAGGGGGGCTGAGTCCCCTGGATGATTTGATGTTTTGCCCAAAAATTCTACACAAGACGTGATGCATGAGCAGGTGCACTGTCATGATGAAGTGGCCAATCACCAGCTGCCCATAGCTGCAGCCCTCTAAATCATCTGAATAGTTTCTGCAAAGGAATGTTCACACTTAATACAATATTTGATGCAGATTCGTTGCTCTACTTGCTCAGTCATTTTGAAAGCAATGGTCACACAGTACACATGATCACTCAACATTATCTACTGCCCCCACTGACTAGTACAGTGAAGTCATCATTGTTCACACATGCACGTTCCAGTCCACTCTCCTTGGCTGCCAGGTTACATCAATGTCATGCAAACCATTCTCATTATATTAACAATGGCTGGACTTTCTCTGGACAGACCTTATATACTCAGCTATTCTAGCCACCTTAATGCAGAAAATAAATATTGTCAAATCAAAACTAATATGAAGAAAAATTAATACCCCCATGGTATCATTAAGACCAAGATTCCAAAGACAATGATTTGTCTCTAAAATAGAACATTTTTGTAACAGCTTCAGAAAGATAATAGAATATCATTAATGGCCATGCTGGGATCTAAAGGTAGGGGGTTGGATTTTGCAAACAGATTTTAGGTTGTGGGGATTCACCATTGACAAGTGTTGCTGGATGGTTTTTAGGACTTTAGTTGGGGAAACTGGAAGATATATGAAGACCTAAGTGACAGGCAAACAATCTACCCCCGTTGCTTAGAATGTGTTCTGTCTTCACTACTGTACTTTAGACATTGCCTGCCTAGATTTTAATAAACACAGGGACCCAAAACAGGATAAATAACAACCAATGTTCTGGTCAATAAAAAAATGTAGTACAGTAAAAGCAAAAGAACCTTTAAAACAGAATCAGAGAGAAATCAAGAGTTAGAATTTTAAAAGCCATTATTAACACACAGACCACAGAATAGCTTGTATCAGAACAACCCTCCCACTGAAAACAACTATAAATATTGTACAAACTACACAAAAATACTGTTTGATGACATTAGAGAGCCAGCCACACAGAGAGAACTCATGAAGGGCTACAACACCTGAGGGCAGGAAGCCAGCTCAGTGAGCTCTGCATTCACACAGGCTTTATCCCTGAAGGCTCTGGTAAGTCTTGTGAGACAGGCAGGGGAGGGAGTCGAGACCAAGCCTTGGTTGAGGGGAGGAATTAGAGTTGGCACTGAAGCTGCCAAATGACTGGGACCTGAGGATCGCAAATCCTGGAGAAGAGGGAAGCTGCTGGGAAAAATACTGCAAACTCCTAAGCTGCATGTCAGCAGGAAAACAAGAACAGAAGTTGGGGAGCTACAGAGATGAGCAGAAATTTCATCAGCCCCGTGATGCTGGGAGACAAAGTTTTGTTGTAGTTCAAGCCCAGCCAGACAGAAGAACTCTAGTAAACACTCCAGGTTTTTTCATTTGAGACCCTCAATGTTCACTCCCAAGTGTAAGGACTCTGTCCTAGGAATCTGGGAGAAACATAACACATTGTTGAGTCCTAACAAAGCCTAAATCCAACCTTTGGCAAGATGAAGGCGACCTGCTTACTCCATCTGTTGGCTAGGAGAAAGCTTATTCCTCTTTGGAGAAAGATACCATCATCCAGAGACTCTTTCATTAATTCTTTATGCTCAATGTTCTCATTCAATAAAAAATAAATAAATAAAACTACAGGACTTTAGGAGGGGAAAAGACCAAATAACCAAATATCAAGAGGAATAGTGATTCAAATTTTTGAATTATCAGATAAGAGCTTTTAATTTAATTTCCATCATGGTAAAATATACAATATATAACACAAAATTTACCATTTTAGTCATGTTTAAGTGCATGAGTCAGTGGCATTAAGTACATTCACTTTGTTGTGAAATCATCACCACCATCCATCTCCTGAATTTTTCCATTTTCCCAAATTGAACTCTATACCCATGAAACATTAACTCCTCATTTCTCCCTCCCCCGGCCCTTGGCAACCACCATTCTACTTTCTGTCTCTATGCATTTCGCTACTCCAGGCATTTCATCTAAGGAGAATCATAGAGATTATGTCTTTTTATATGGCTGGCTTATTTCACTTAGCATAATTTCTTTAAGGATCATTCATGTTGTAACATGTGTCAGAATTTCCTTCCTTTTTAAGACTAATACCCCATTTCTGTATATACTACATTTTGTTTATCCATTTACATGTCAGTGGTCATTTACGTGGTTTTCACCTTTTGGCTGTTGTGAACAGTGCTGCTATGGACATATGTGTACAAATGTTTCTTTGAATCCCTGCTTTCATTTATTTTGGGTATATACACAGAAGCAAAATTGCTGGATCATATGATAATGGTATATAGAACAGACTGGGAATTCTTTTTAAAAATATAACAAATATGTTTAAGAAAGTAAAAGAAAAGATGGGGAATTTCACTGGATATATGAAATCTGTTTTTAAAAAAATACTCAAATGGGAATCTTGAAAAATAATATAACAGAAAATAAAAATTCAGTAGGTGGGTTTTCAACCCATGTATTTTATTGTCAGCGTGTAACATGTTAATCATTTTGTAAGTTCTTTAATATTAAGGACCATAGTGCAATAGTAGGTACTCAACGTTGTAATTGTTTGATTGAATAAAGACAGGAATAATAATAATAATAATAATAAATACATATGTTATTGATGAGAGAAATCAAAATTTGTAAAATCTCATTTTAAGCAACTAAAATAATTTACCAGATGCCTGGCACTTTGCTAAGTGCTTTACATACATTAACTCAGTTTTCACAACAAAAACTGAGAAACCATCAGGGAGAAACCATCATTCTTCTTGTTTTATCAATAAGTCAACCAAGGCCAAAAAGTTTATGCCACTTGTCTAACGTTTCATAGATTGTAGGCATTTAAACCCAGGTAATCTGGCTTCAGATCTTTACCTCTCTATTATGGTAAAATAAATTAAAGAAACAGAATTTTTCTCCTTTGGCTGACTGGCTAGTTGCAAATTTTAGAATGTAAATGGAAAATTAATAAACCAAATTGCTTGGTCACATCTGCTAGGGCACTAAACTCTTCTTGCAGTGTGACCATTTTTTCCGATGTTCCTTCTGGACAATGAGGCACTACTTAATATATTTTGGCATGGTCTCTTTTATGTGTGTTTGATGCATAAGCAACACCACCACAGTGAACAGAATGTCCCGTCTTTCTCTTTAAACTCCAAATTGCTCAGGGCCACAAAATACAAACCAGGGGTTTAAAGTTGACACTTTCAATTTCCTCCTTTCATGTTTGTGGATCTCATTTTCAGGATGCTGACATTTTACCTTTCCTACATCCCTGTCTTCACTTCTTCCTCTACCCCATCACCTGTCTTACATGTTTAATCTTTTTTGCTACACCTCCTCAGAGCACGATGTCTTTTGATGGCCAATTTCTTCTGCAGTGATGGGACATTCCTTGGGGAAATCCATTTCTTTCAGACTTGGCAGGGGAGATCATACGTTTGTTACATAGAACAAAGGCAGTATTCATCAGGACTTTAGGATTCCCAGTATATTTGTGTTCAACTCTCTCGTCCTCAAAGTCTTTATTCACCCAGGTTACATTTCTAAGTGTCCCACATCCTATTTTATTCTCTTATTTTGGACCCTCCAATATAAAAGACTTTTTCTTTCTCCCTCTTTACCTTTCTTCCTCTCTCTCTCTCTCTGTCTCTCTCTCTCTCTCTCTCTCTGAAGGAAAAAAAAGCTACTCATTCTAGATAGGATTAAAATAAACAGAATGAAAAGAATATCTTCTTTTGTGTTATTGGACAGTCATATCATTAAGTATTTCTTAATTTCTCTCTGGCGTGAGACTGAATTCCCTAAAGTTTACAAAAGATTTTCAATGTAGGAGGTGAGGGGCAAACAACAGCATTATTCTAGCCAAGAACAGGTATCTACATCTTTTCCATATTTATGCTGCTCTTTTATCAGTCTTAGAAGAACACGTAACTCAGCAAACGAATAGCACATAGTGGCTATTTATGTGTACACAGTTCCCTGTTAGGCAGCACACAGAATATGTTTAAAAAAAAAAAGACACAACTTTGACCTTCTAAAAGTTTAATTCTGCAATGAAAGGGAGGACTGAAACAGCAAAAATTATCGTTTCAGTCACATGACTCTATTACCCTTTGTGGAAAAATCCTCCCGAAAGCAACTGCAAAAATGGTAGAGATCCGACCAGTTGAAAAATAGATTTGCACTTCCAACATCCCCATATCTCTTCATACCACTTATGTAGCCTTTCTCAATCACAGGTCTTTCTCCTCCTTTCTCAAAAACTATGAAGGCACTTTCCAGACAGAAGTAAACTGTCCTCATAGGAAATAAAAATCTTCAAAGTGTCCCTTTCATTGAACTTGCTGCTTTTCCTACAACAAATGGACACATCAGGCATAAAATTTAATTGAGAGACACCGAAGTAAGGGTCTGGTGCGCCTGAATGGGAGAGGTTACAGCGTTCCATTAAGGAGACAGCGAGGCGCTAACAACGCATGGGCTACTTTATATCACAGTATATTGAACTTCTAATCACCATCAACTATTTGGACCATCATTTATTTAGGATTTCAACAGCCTCCTGTTAAACTCTGCTGTGTGATTCTATATTACATTTCTTTTCCTGTGTGTTTGTTTTAATTTAAGAGCCAGTGTGCATATTGACAATTCTTTGACAGCAAGGGTAAAACCACCAGGAGTGTATCTGTTTATTGAGGACTGACAGCTTTATAGCTAACATAAAAATAATCTAATGTTTATTGGGGCAAATGTTTGGACTGAGGATTAAGTGAAACTACTGAATAGAGAAAACCTTTTCATCCTATTCAGACTTCTCAAATAAGGTTTGGGATCAACTACATTAAAACTTTTTGTGTCGATTTCTTTCACACTCCTCCCTTCGTTCGTCCCCCTGTCCACTCCCCTCCACTTCACTACCCCAAATTATGTTTTACAACAGGAGTTTTGAAGGAAGTGAAATGTTGAAAAGGAACATGCAACCATGCAGAGATTCATTGCTGTGTAGAATTTACATGGGCCATGCAAACTTTCTAGATAACAGTAAAACAAAAGCCAAACCACATTGCTTGTAATGTAAACTGCTCTTTCTACTGTTTCCTATAACTAACATACAAGAAGAGCTCTTAAAATCTTTGTTTTTGTTTTTTGTTTCTGTTATTTTTAATTATTGTTCATGGGGAAAAGGAACAGAATTTGCTTTAAACTGTTTTAAAACTGGTTTTAAACTCTTAAGGAGTTGTGTGTTTTCGGTGTTGCCTTTATCCGAGCATCATTAGCTTTAGATTGTTGTCTTTTAAACTGACATTTGAAAGGTTGAAACGTAAACTGTTCTCTCTATAAGTGGAAATATTACCCATTTGGAAATAACCTATTAAAGTAGAACGTTAAATTATGGTTATATTAGCAATACTTAACTTTAATTTTTTAACTTATAGTAATTAAAATTACCACGAATACTCTCTTCCTGGCATTTTTCCTCCAAAAAATAAGAATTTTACACTCATCTAACTCATCCTAGGAATCTTCAGGCCGGCTATTACTGTTCCTCTCTTTATCACAACACAAACACACACACGCACGCACACACATACACACACACCTGATCTTACTTTGCATTGAGCAAAATAAATGGGGGAAAAAAATTACACAATTTGTTAAAGGTCTCTGCAGAGTGGCTGCAGAACTAGAAATGGAAACCAGGTTTACTGGCTGAGTCCAGTGCCCCCGGGCAGTTGAGTAAAGTTCATTGGCTTTCCCTTGAAAAGCTGTGTATATGCTAACAAAGCTGATATGTGAACATTCAACTAGCTCAGTTTTCAATTTCATCACTGCAACTAAATGACCCCCTGGATTTGGGGGGTTTTGTGTGAGTGTGCTATGTATCATGCGTGCAATGTGAACAGACCAAAGAGATTCTGGGAATGGCAAACTCACAGCAGCCGAGAGGTAGGCTTTCCAAGGAATCAAATACCAAGTATGCACCTAAAACTAATTAACATGTCACCACCAGGCAGTAGTGAGCTACTCAAGGGTCAGGACCCTATTGCACCCATCTTGGTGTCCTTGGGACCTGACATAATGCCTGGGTCATAGATGGAATTTAGCAAATACTTGTTGAACTCAACTAAACTATATTGAATACTTTAACTCTATTTAAGTAGATTTGGTACTTTTTTAAAAAAGGAAAATACTATTTTTTTTGTTTACTAAGTGGAACACATAATTCACTCATCAGTTTCTTAAGAATAAATTTCATTTATTCTTAATTCCTTTCTGCGACATGTCCATGGTGATGATGATTTCTTGCATTTTAAAGTGTTATAACGTTTTGTCATGCACAGGTTGCTAGTAACTTGGTAGTTACAATGTTTACAGAATTTTTATTCTGTTCCTAGAGCATCAACTTGCTCGCTTTCCTGAGAGTTAACTGACTTAAAGGCTGTGGGCCCTTCTGATTTATGTACTGCAACACTTCACTTTCTTAGTAAATGAGGGAGGCCATCTCTTCCCCTGATCAGACACCACAGTTGTGCTTTATCATATTTCCCATGCACTGGGACAACTCCGTGGCATTAGGTTGTACTCATTCTGAGGGGACCATGTACACTCTGTGCTATATACTGAGTTCTGCTCCTCTTCCCCACACCCTCCAGGCCAGTCTGCATGAACTGCCTATTAGTTTTCAGGCACAGCTCTTGCTCCTGCATGATTCTCTGATTCATTCTGCTAGTGGGGTTCCTGGTTTCTCCTCTGGATTGGTGACAAGAATCTCTGCACAGCAAACAGTCGGCTACTGCCGATTGTCCCAAGAAGAACTGATGGGCTTTCTTAGGACACGCAGGTCACACTGCACAGATGATTCACAGATCCACACTGCCAGTCTCAGATCCACGTTGGCCCCCGTTTCAGAAATAAGCTGCTTTTCTGTCTTAGACTTCTGTGATTGGAAATCTAGAGGTTGCAGGTAACCTTTTACAAATCCATCCTTTCTTTAAAACCCAAGCCAAAAACCTCTAGTGACATGCCAGATCTAAGGGATTCACATTTTATTTTACACGTTCTGCAAGATGTCTGGACCTTAGGTAGAATCTGTTAGGCAAGCAGATTTGTGGTACCAGGCTCACCTCGAGAAGCTGGACTTCCAAAATGGGCCTAGGGAATCAAATTGCCCCCGGCAAAATTGTTATCACAGTGGATTGGTTTATTTGTAACTTAAATTGGCCAAACTGACCACTTTATTTATGATCCTTAGGACTTAATAACAAAGTAAATCATTTTCTAAGCTGTATACCACTCAACAGCATTTAAAAATCATGTTCTAATTTTTTAAAGCAGTTTCCCCAAAAATCTCCATAACAAAAAGAGCAATTTAAATAAATGAGTTTTTATTGTATCTTTAAGGTTACTATAATAAGCTAAAATCATATAGGTGGCCTGAGAATTTCCTCATTTCCCCTTGATTCACAAAGTAACAATAAATAAAGCTTTCACCAGAATGGTCTAGCCACCTCCAATAATATAATCGTGATATATGGTAAAAACAAAGACAGCAAATGCATAAACTTATGCTGCAAGCAAAAGTTGGATTTATTAAAATTTACGATATTTTCATGTTGTTGATTTTTTAGTCAGTTTTATGCATGAGCCATTGACATAAACAGACCTGTCGTTTTTATCACTTGGACAAGAGTCTTATTTTACTAGGACGTTTAAACACATCATTGATAAACAGCTATAAAATTAAATTTTTGATTTATTCCATAATCATGTCTTCTAATCCTGTTTCAGTCTGAAACAAGCATATCACATACTGGTTGGTGTTGTACGTCTGTTAAAAGGCTCATTGCAGTTCATTTTATTAAAACGTCATTGAAAGTGAGGGTTCTTAAAAATGTTTTTTCTCCTTTTGTTTTCTTGAAGAAAGGAAAACACTTTTAGAGAGAAATGAAAAAGTAAACATCACTAACTAGGAAACAACTTCTTACTCCCCTGTTAACACTCCTTGCACCGGCCCTGACTCTATGTGTTCATTGCCTGTGTGGTATTTTATCTACACCAACCTCGGCCACAGACCTTTTTTTTTATGTGTTTGCCTTGATTCTTGCTGATTGACGCCTTCATCTCTATTAACTATTTATTTTCCTTTGAGGTAACATCATGTTCACTTTCCAAGTCTGTATTTTTTTTCATAGCCCAATAAAATAAATGTGTTTCATGAACTTCTTTGATTTGTTTCTTCTTGCCAAGTTTTTTCTGCTTCTTTACTGAGCCCCACAATGAGTATTTTACCCTGGGTCTCCTGAAGGTGTGTGTGAGCTGATGAAGTTCCATTGTATAAATAAGACCAAGCCAAAACTTGCCATTCAAAAGATAAAGCCAGGAGGGAATAAAGGCCATATGTCAATACAGAGAAAAGACTGACTGCAGCTATTTTTCCTTGCTTGGTGTTTATAGTTATTTCTATGGAGACTGCACGTGGATTTCTAAGGATTGAATTTGACCCTGGGGATGTACACAAGTAACTCGGAAAACAGTTGGTCCATTAACTTTGGGTTCATCACATACTTATGCTTGTCTTCCTCCTTAACTCCTAACTGCAAATAACGTGACATGTATGAGACCATGATGGTATTCATGCTGGGGGATTTCTTGTATGTCTTTTGGGGCGGTGGTGGGGCCAGAGGGTAAAGACGTGTGGGAAGAGGCTTCTGCTTCAGGGTGATCGTGAGGTACAGAATAACATGTCGGCTTCCTCGCTGCTTGGAGGTTCTTTCACTTAGTCTCTTTATTCAGATTTTTCTATTAGTGACCTTGCCGGGACCAGAGCAATTTGCCTATATATCTCTTCTATCTCCATTTTCCCCACACCCTACCTCTATTCTCTATCAGTAAATAGCTGATTGAGTGATTTCAAATTAGGAGGAATTTCTCCTTTCACATTCACTACACAGCCTGGGGAGGTGATTAGATCGCAGTATCTCTGCCTATATGTTGCCTGTTTACCTCCTGACCTGTTAGATTTTTTTGAACTGAACATGTGTACATGTATGTATGTATGCATGCATGTATGCATGTGCAATTGTGTGTGCTAGCTAACCTTTCATCTTAAAGCAGATTTCCCAAATCCCATTATTTTGTGGTTTTTCTAACAGAGGACTTATTTTTACACCCTTGGTAATATTCTGATTTCACTCAGATTTGGAAAAAACAGAAAAATAAAGCCAGTATAAGGCCCCATTTCAGGGAGTAAGGGCCCTACAGGAAGGGAAGGATTAACAAATAACATGAAAGATGAGTTTTATGAAAAGAGAAGTGGAGAGAACTGCCTTTAAGATGTGAGGTGTAAGATATGGTAGGATCTGTGATACCGGTAAAAAATATTTTCCTTGATGAAAATCCTGGTGGTGGTGGGCAACTGATTGCTATTTCAGAAAGAAGGAGACTAAAATTTAATCCTATATACTCTTTTTATTATTTCAATGAGAGAAGAAATATTATACGGTGGGGCAAAAGTACATTTCCAGTTGTTCGTATGGAAAATAATACAATAATTAGTAAGTAATGATACAAGAATAAACTGTGTTTTGTGTGCTCGCTGCTGTAAACCTACTTTTGCCCACCCTATGTATTGCGGAAATGGAAGTGGCAATTGTGTTTGTGCTGATGCATTAACCTTTAGACTTTTCAACACTGAAATTCATAGCATAAGTGTACAAATTAAGCTTTTGATACATAAAGGTATCCATGTAATATGTCCGATAATACATTTTTCAGGGGATCATTAGCTGAATAGCATTCTTGGCTTGCCCCGCAGTTGCCTACACTTTGGACATTTCACAGTTTATTAGCAACTAAAACACAGACCAATTTTTCTATTTATTTAATACTCGAACCCCCATTTTGATCGGGGAGTGGTATGTTCCAGCTTGTGACTATGGGGTTTCAATTACCCATGTGGTCTGCCTCCCATTAACAGGAATAATTGGGAACTGGATGTACAGAAAACAGATTCACAGCCCTCAAAAATTCTGCTACAAACATGAATTTTACAGACTTCTTTTAAAGTTTCTTCAAAAAGATTATGTTTGTGTGAAGATTTCAGATATGAGACCACAGAAACACACTCTCACACACAAACTCTGTTCTCTTCTAAAATATAAAAGTCTCTGCTTCCTTAGGATTAGCCTGGGACTCATCACGACAGCCACTGGCATCGTTTTTCGTTCTCTAGCAATACAGCTCTGTGGGGGAACAGTTGGCGGTCCAACTATACCTCAGAGCATTTATGAAAAGGAGAGTACTTATCTAGTTACACTAAAATTTTTCCCATACTATCATTAAAAAGACAGTATGCAATCTCTTTTTTTCAAAAAAAATTTTTTCATTGAAGTATAATACGGAAAATACCCATAAGTGTACAATTTCAGTGAATTTTCATAAGCTAGACACCCCTGTACACAGCACTCAGGTCCAAAAGCAGCGTGTTCTCAGCTCCCAGAAGCCTCCTAGCGCCTCCCTGCATTCACCATTGCACCCCACCCCCACCAAAGGCAAGGACCATCCCAATGTTGACTCTTTTTAATTTTCAAATATCACATCGTTTTCTCACCAGGTTTATTGGCTGATTTTTGTGGGAGAGCAAAGGGGGGTGCTTAATCCCTTATGGCTGACTTCTTTGCATTGTGGGATTTTTTCTAGCTGTTAATTATTAACTTTTCCTTAAAATAAAACTTCCATTGTGTAAGGAGAAAAACTCCATGAGCACAGTACATGTGATATAAATCACTTTTATGTCTGTGAAACAGCTGAGTTTACATTTTTATTACATTGTTTGAAAAAGTATCTTTTCATCTGGAAAGAATCAGTTTAAAATGTGATTGTCAACACAACTAAACCAGTTTTCTGTTTAAAATGGCTGCTGGTGGAGCTAAGAACTATAATTAAGCCAGGTTTTTCTCCATAGACATTAGATACTAAAACCTGGAGGTTTTCTATGATTTGTAAAATCAATTTCTAGACTTTAAAAGGCAGGTAACATGTTTTTATTTAGATGAAGGAAGTAAATAAGTAATGAACAAGAATATTATTGTGAAGAGCAAATGCTTCCCTGTGAAAGGTGATTTAGTGGAGTAGTTTTAAGTTAAATTCAAAGTAATACATGCATTTGTATAGTGTTGCCTAATAGGGATAATGTAGTTTGAAAAAGATACTTCTTAATTAGCAACCTATAGATATTTTTTATCTAAAAATTTTTAGATTTAAATAATTCTGGGAAGACCCCTTTAGAAATATACTGCAGTTGGATTAGTTTAACCATTCTAATGTAAGTATAAACAGTAGTTTTAAAGCCGGTAGCCATTTGCTTATGTTCACTATTTCTTGCTATTTCTTTTGAATTTTTAAAAAAGGAAGGGCTGGTCTTTTGGTGGTATATCTTACTGCATTTAATTTTAAACTCTATTACTAAATGAAATTGATATAGAACATGTTCCTTTTATTACTGAAATACTATCTTTGGAAGATGTAATATAGATTTTGGCTATACACAACCCCTTGCTTCCAGTGCCTTGATGCTATGATATATGTAGTTTTATAATAGTCCAACCTTCCAAAATTCCTGCTTTGAAAAGTTTATTTTTCAAAATGTGGGGCAATCATCACCGTGCAATTGTGTGTGCTAGCTAACCTTTCATCTTAAAGCGGATTTCCCAAATCCCATTATTTTGTGGTTTTTCTAACAGAGGACTTATTTTTACACCCTCGAAAGTGTTGCAGGCTTTTTGGAGAATGAAAATTCTCAGTAATTCATAACTGACTGGACTGTCAGTCCAAATGTGAGCAGAACAACGTCCATTTTGAACATCCAAGAAAGGTTCGTGTGCAAAAGATTTTTGTGAATTAAGAATGCTTACTCCATGGTTTTTTGTTGTTTTTTTTATGAGCTAAAGCAGAATTAATTCAGCATTTACCTAGCAAGAGCAGATGTGGCAGAACTTCAAAGGTAGAAGGAGAGATATAGACGATTTACAGATTTAAATGGAATAGTGCACCGACCCTCAAAACTTAGGTTTGGAAAGAATTGAATTTTTCACATAGATCTCAAATCTTTGATGATGATGATTTATTTTGGTTTGGACATTTCCTTTGAGCTAGTTAATAATTATTATTCTGCTTATTGCTTTTGAACTATTACTATAAATATACTTCCACCCTGAGATGCCACCACACTACAGAAAGAACATTTAACCTTAACAAAAACACTTCTACGTATGGGGGTCAACAGACAGTAAGTGCCTCTCCATGAACCTACAGATCTTATATTTTGAAAGTTCCAAATAGTGCTTTGTACCAATCTTTCTCTTTTTATCAACTATTGATTTGACTGGAAGTATTCTTCTTCACTAGGAAAAAATATGAAACCTAACTATAGTAAGAAGATGAATTTTTATATCAGTAAGATGAACATTTTTTTCAAGGCTATCTTTTAGGTTTCTATGTATTTTCTTAAACATTTTATATTTACCTGACCCTGCCTGTAAATGAGTATATGCCTAATGACAGGCATAGGGTGTAGTGAATGCCGCCTGGTTTCTTGGGTGAGGACTGATAGAACTAAATTTTTTCAGGAGGGAAAGGTGCTAGTCAAATGAAAGCATAATGACTTTAAATACATGTGTATATCAGACTGCCAACAGTTTTCTTAAAAAATAAATCTCACGTTCTTCCTTCTGTCCAATCCTTGTCCTTTCTCCCTTGAAGATACTTACTTCCCCCACCTTCAGCCCACCCCCCTCAAATAAAAACTATGAAATACTTTGAGAGAAACTTATTATCGGTAGCAGTACTTCAAACATCAGATGACTTCTACTATTCATTTAATTGACTTTAACTATTTATGAGAGATTATAGTAATGCAATGTCAGTATCAACTCCAAATAATGAAGCTTCCTGTAAAGTTTTTCTTTATTTCTACCATAAAGTTAATAGTTGCATATATTATACTTATCAGACCATAAATGAAATTAAGTGGTTATTAGAAAATAAGTCAAATGTTAATATATAATTGAAATAAAATACATGTACAAAGCAACAAGGAATCATTAGGTAAATTATCTTTTTCTGGGAAATCTGTAGGTATTTTATTTGGTTACAGACACAGTAAAATGACTCAGACCAAATCTACTAAAATCTTGTTTTCACCTGGAATTTATAAATTTGACAAGTCCATTAAGCCATAACCTCTTATGGTTGGAAAACTGATCTTTTTTAAGTAAAATAACTACAGAGAGAAAGCGGTGACTTACTTTTCATGAGGGCCAAACCAGTAAGACAAGTTTAGCTTCTCAGGAATAGGAGGTCTTCTTAGGAAAGGAGAAGAAAGACAGATGACAGCAAAGCACATATTTTCAATATTGGTAGAGACTCCAAAGGTTTCCGTCAGAGTTTTAAACATAGGCACGGACACATTCCTTAGTTGGTTGTGAAATTAAAAATGCAATTTAAATACTAACTATTTTATAATAGTACGAGAGAATGCTTGGAGCCTTTTTGTTTCCCAACACACACAGAGGTAGGATGGCTGTCCTCAGGGCTGTGGTCATCCACGGTTAAAGGGTGGTGTGGTGCTTGGGCTCAGGTGATCCACAGAGGGGTGGGCCATGGGGAGGCAGCGTCCCCCGCGCCTGCCTCGGTGGCTCATCCTTCCATGAACGCTGCTCTTTGTTGAGAATTTTTGGCAGTGGCAGCAGTTTGCAGCTTCAGATAAGAGCCGCTGTTCTCAGGTAATGCCCTCGATCAGAGCCCTGATGACAGACTGTGGAGTGCAAGTTTTTTCAGGTGCTCTGTTTGCTCAGTAATCCTTCAGTGCCAATCTCCTCCAAAGAGCGAGCAGGACCCATCGGTAATGGACATCAGCCATTAAGCTCGTAGTATTTGTCATATATCAGGTTACTGCTTTGTTACTCTCAAGTGATGAATGGATGCCGTTATGCTCTAAGAAAATAAAGCGAAGCTGTAAATATGTCTAAACTTATAAAAGTGGTCGCTTTATTTCTTCCCTTTCTTGAGAAATAAATGCAGAGTTCCCCATCAACGCTGGTCTCTTTCTTTCGAAATATGGAGAGCAATGTGCTTTACGTTAGTGTTTGTAGTTGCTTAGAGTCCACATCAAACAAATAAGAGTGTCTACGCCACGCTCTGCCTTCGTTTGATACAGCTAAGGTTACGCGCTGCACGACATTCTGATTAAAACAGGCATGCTTGCAAAGAACTATTCAAAGAAACCATTTGTTCCTACATGAAAAAAAACCCAAACTTGGAGTGTAGGTGTTAAAAATAGCATGAAGCCAGAGCAATTCTCCATCTTAGTTATTCCTGTGGTAACCAGACATGTTTCTGCATCACAGGAAGAAGTACTCATTCTAATGACTTCTTAATATATCTGGGTACGAGATAGTTTCTAGAAAATTCTATTCTACTAAATGTTATTTCGTATACAACATTTGCATCCGTTTTGTTAACATGCTTATAGTTTAGAATAATATTAATTCCATTTAGTATAAAATGAGCTGTTTATTCATTTCATCTTTTCTGCATTAACGTCCATTCCAGCATTAATTTTTGAATTCTTCAAGAAGCTTGTATTTTTTGAAAACATCCAGAAATTAAATTCTAGAACCAGCAGGCTAAGTATGTTTTAAAACCATTTGAATTTCATCTATTGTTTTTTGTCATTAAAAGGAAGTAGTTCTATTGACTCCTTTAAACAAACAAACAAACAAATAAACTAATGGTGGTAGTCCTAAGGTATATAATAAAAGAGGATCCCATCCAGGGTTAGAATAAATGGCTGCTCCCTCCTCCACCCACTATAGCTTTCACGGCTTCTCGGGACATTCTGAGTAGAGCACATTTGAAGAGGCACTTCATTGGTCCTGTCTTGATTGCCTCTCTCCTCTTTTCCTCCTCTCCCCTGCTCTTGTCAAATAAAGCAAAAGTCCCTCCAGTCGTGAGAGCAGGTGCCTGAGCATTATGCGTGAATCCAGCTCATCCAGGGCCCCTGAGTAAATGTTACAGAACGCCACCCCAGTCCCTGCCCTGACACTCTAGTTTTCATTATCAAGGCTCTCAGTGTAGATTCTGCAACCCTCAAGCAAGAAAACTTGTGGAGGACAGTGGCCGCGTGTGTTTATTTTATTACCACAGGCTCATAATTGCCAGAGAGGTGAGGGGCCTCACCTCCATCAGTTCTAATTGCTGTGAAAGCCTGTGGGCCTCCACCGAGGCCGGAGCCCAGCTCAAAACATTTCCTGTGCAGAGGCTGGGGCCTGGGGCGCAGGGCGATATGCCAAACCTGCAAAGTTCCCCCACCTCACCCCACCCCCATTTTTATGCCATTTCTTTCTCCTTTTTCAGATGGCCCTTAAAAGGCGTTTTAAAGTGCAAGGACATCCAGGAGGATGCAGGGAGCAGTAAATTGTACAGAACCTCTGTGTTCTAAAAGAAGGGAGTTAGTACGATCTCAGGACTCTGAGGAAGAACTTTGTAGAGACATTGTTGGAGAGATGAAACTGAGAATTTCTACTCTGCCCATGAAATGCTGTCCCTGGGAATTTAGACACAAATTAAGAATATTCTGGAGTTCACTGAGTGGCTATTCTCATGATTGGTTTTCCAACGGAGCTGTTCTAATCAGCCTGCTCTGAATGGGCCTGCCCTAATTGGAGAAATATTGCAGAATATCTTTTTAGTGAGTTATTTATAGAAAAGAAAATTGCCCCGAGGTTACCCAGCATTTAGATTCAACTATTCAAAAATTGGTGGGTTGGTTTTTTTTTTTGATGCCAGCATAGCGATTGCGTTTGGAGAACAATATAGATGCTTGAAACGTGCCGAACAGCAGGGACCCAGAATAATCTTTAACGAGCGCCCACTCTGGTGCTGGGTTCTTTATACACATTACATTATGTGATCTTCACAACAACCTTTGAGGTAGATTTTATTGTCCCCATTTTATAGGTGGAAACCAAGGTGCCCAAGGTCCCACAGCTAATAAATAAATCCAGGCGTGTCTGACTCCAGAGCCCGTGCCCTTGCCTGTGCACCAGGGTGCCTCCCGAGAATCAAACTTACAGGCAGAGTCTTAAATAAATAGAAATATCCCACTTGTCCCCAAGAATGTTCAGTGATACCACATTTTTAGTTTCTATCAAAAGGCTTCTCCTATTAAAGCAAAATTTCAGTGTCTATCTCTAGCTGGCCTCAGGTCACGTGATCTGTACATTAAGCACTTAATAAAGACTTGTAAGAGTTCCCCCACTTCACTGTGGTGGGACTTTGTAATATAAACATGCATTACAGAAATGAAAGCTCAAACATCCATTTCCACAGGTGTTACCTGTGCATGTCTGTTCTTGCACCTTCATTATTCTTCTTGCAGGGTGACTACATCTGGCCCCTTGTATGTGCTTTCATCAAAAGAATGCTTTAATATGGGACCTGAGCATGCAAAAACAACCAACTTCAAATTGAACTTAAATTATGTACGATGCTGACACACTGATCTATATACCCTGCTTTTCGTATTGTACTTTTAAACACGTAACAATGGTATGGCTAATAATAATTTGTATTCCAGTAGCACCTTTCGGTAAGAAGCTCAAATAGCTTTATGGCAATTGTCTCAGTAATCCTCTCTCCATCCCTCTGGGGTAGATAAGGGAAAAAAATACACATCTCCACTTCTCACCTTCAGGTCAGGCACAACGAAGTCTCTTTCTAGATGACTGGCAGAGGGCTGTGTCAGACTACTAAATACATGTTGATGAATCCAACAAACACATTTTTTGTTTGTTTGTTTGCTAGCTGGTTTGGTTAATTGGGTTTTGTTGTCAAACCCAAGACTCAAATAGAATTAGAATTCCACGAGAAAGAATGAAGTGACCAGAAGCACGTGGCTCACTCTGCTCCGTTCAGGAGCGCTCCCCCCACTCCACCCCTACCCCACCCCACCCGCTTCATGCCAAAGAGGAATGGCCAGCTCTTAAATGGATTTCCCTGGTGCATTGCTGTAGGCGTACTGACCACATGTTCTTGGGCCTATTTGTACCCCATGAGGGTACAAGACTCATTGAGACACTGTGTTGAACCATCTTTCCTTAGCTACCACCTTTCCTGAGAGCCCCTCAGGCCAAGGAATAGTGAGGATAGAGGACATTTACAGAATATCCAGATAGTTCATTTTAACTATCAGTTCCAATGTTGCAGCTCTTTGCTTCCTACATAAAACATTCTGAAAAAGCAAACTGCCAAAAAATGATATAGTATAGTAAGCTTACAGAACCCTAAAACTCTGTTTCGATATCTTTAAAATGGGATTCAGGAGAGCTGGCTCATGGTGTTAGGTAGCAAGCAGCACATGGTAAGTGCTCAACAGATGTTTTCATTCCCACATCTGCTCCACTTTTGTGTGGGGAAGAGAGAGACAAAGTTGAACCCATCCATTTTGGCCCCTTCTTTCTGCTGCAATCACTTTTGTGTTTAGAAGTTGCCTGGTTGACCTTAGCTTACAGGCCTATTCCTAAAAGTAAGGGATATGTGCTCCCATCTGGGGACACCTGAGGTTACTGCCCCCAACCCAGTCTAGCCCTCTCAAACCCTGAAAGAGATTAAGGTTGGCCTTAAAGCTAAAGCTGGGGAAGTGAGGGCAGTTCTAGACTACATGTTGTGGTCTCAGGCCACTCTCACATAGGCCCATTGCCATCAATGAACTAACTCTCAAGATAAAGATATCTCCGGCCCAGCCCTGGCTGGTGTGGCTCAGTGGACTGAGTGCCAGCCTGCGAGCCAAAAGGTCACTGGTTCCATTCCCAGTCAGGGCACATGCCTGGGTTGCGGGCCAGGTCCCCTGCTGGGGGTGTGCGAGAGGCAACTGATTGCTTCTCTCACACATCCATGTTTCTCTCCCTCTCTCCGTCCCTTCCCCTCTTTCTAAAAATAAATAAATAAAATATTTTTTAAAAAAAGATATCTCCAGCCCAGAGACTAAGAGTGGTCATCCAGGCGGCATGCATGTGGCGGTTTCTATTGAAAAAATTGAACTCTTTGCATAACAAGCCTGGTTTAAAACACTTAGCTCTTGCCCTAATAGTCAAGCTGATCAAAGGTGTCTATTGAATTCTAGGCTGGAAAATGCATGAAACCATAGCTTGAATTAAACATTCCCCAAATCTGTCATTAAGAGCTCACCTACAGTGCCTAGGCTTCTCTGCTAAAAACTAATAACTTTCATCAACAAAGTATCTGACAACCTGAGTAATCACTTTTGGTGGCGCAGGGACACTTTCAACAAAAAGGGTGAAAAGGATGTCCAAGCCCTTAAACATTCTTTCACATTATTTTTTAATTTTTAAAAATTTTCTCATCCCAGACACACAGTATAACTTCGGGCAGTGTGCCTCACTGGCTGCTGAAGGCTCTGGGGGAGAAAGAGGCGAGCAGAAACCAGGATGTAGTTTCTGATTTACATTCATTTACACTGACTCCTTTTCTAGCTTGAGACTAGTTTGGACACCCTTGGGCCTGCCCTGGGGGCACTGTGCCCCATCCCGTGGTGGTTTGATTGTGTCTTTAGCGGATCTAACCTTCCTCCAAACAATTAGAACTCATTACTTTAAGCAGCAAAGCGAAGGTGAGTTGATCTTCCCACCCACCCCTGCACCAAATTGAAATTCATGCCTATTTTAACTTAAAATGACTGAGCACAATGGAGAATGTCTTAGACACACTTTTCATAGTTTGCATCATCCCAGAGTCAGTGAGGTTCCCCAACCACTGAGTTGCTACTCACAGCTGTTACCAAGCACACAGACCCACAGCTTGGCCCTGGAGGGCAGTTTTGATATGTTTGGGGAACCTGGGGAAACAGAGATGCTCCTCCTGCTACCATTTAAACACACTTCTGTGCCTATGTAAAGGATTGTGACAAGTGACAGTCACCTGTGACAGTCTCCTTAGATGCGAACTGTGCACCTCTAGATGATGCCAACATCAAAAACCCTGGGCGTGCCTTCTTTAGTAAATAAGCAAAGCTTTGTGAAGCCAATACAAATGCTGGTGGGCATTGCTAATACCACTATTGTTGAGAATGCTTTAGGCAGCACGATGCAAATATGACTGATGATTAGATGCTGTTGCATTAAAAGCAGGCTCTGTACAGGGCACTGTTCTCTGGGATGTGTTCCAGGTGGGCATTTTGATGGACATCCTGGAAATGTTACTCGCGTATTTAATTCACATGACAGAATTTGTTAGAACTGACTGCAGCTTTCCGAGAAGTATGTTGGATACAAACATCAGCATCTGGTTCAGACTGTAAGTTGGTAAAGGCACCCTCTGGGCTGGCTTTAGTGTGGTTCGCGGCACACCAGCCTGTGAGGAGACACCACTGATGCGTTTGCCCCCTGCTCCATTGGTCCTACCATCTCCCAGACTCTTCCCAATTCTAGATCCCTAACTCCATCCCTTGCCAATTCCTGGTTCCTCTTCTGGAACGTTTCTTCAGCTCTTTCTGCTTCTCCATTCCCACTGCAACCACTGTAGCTGCTTTAACCAGCCTTTCTCTCTTCTTCCCCTGTCTCTTGTGTCCACTTGTCTCAACATCACTATCATCGTGTCTTTTCTATGCTCAGAAATTCACATAGGCTTCTCACTGCCCTGGGTACCAGATCGGATCTGATTCTACTTTACATTCCTATGTACTTTTCACTCCCTCAAGCGGCTTATTGCATCTCTTCAAGGGGGTCACCTTGGTGCCCTTCATATGATGCCTTTACTCATGCTTTTCCTCCTTCCTCAGATGCCCTTGAACCTCCTCTACTTGTTCAATCATAGCCATACCTGCACATCTAGGTCAAGCCCCACCTTAACTGAGCCTTGTCAAATGACTTCTGCCTTCACTAACCTATATAGGCAAAGTGGGTTTTCAGTTAAATTCACAGGATTGAGAGCAGGAATTGGGGTGCACACACACTGACCTTTCAGCCTGGTAATTGATGTTCAGCAATAGGGATCTTAATCTAGGGTTCACAGACCTCTGGAGGTATGACACCGTCAACCAGTTTTTGTGTGTACATGTGTTTTTCTGGGGAGAATCCATTCTTTTGAGAATCTTCATTGATTCTCAAAAGAGTCCTTGACAGAAGGGGGAAAAAAATAAGGTTAGAACCACAGTTGCCATTAGGAGGTATGAAGGAAATGTTAGGGGCTGCGGCTGCCCTCAGCGTTACCGGAGTCTTAATGAGAATGAAACCTAACCTCACAAGGAGCAACGGAATAGACTTCTAGTGAAGAGCTTGATTGGGTGGAGCTACAGGTTTGAAGGCTTTTGCAGTAACCCAGGAAAGAGGTCATGTGGGCTGCAGTGGATGCAGATGCTGGGGGAATGGAGGGGAGGGGCTTGATGAGAAGGAAGAAATTATGGGACTCAGACTGGGGTGGGGGTATAACAGGCATGAAGTGATAAAAGACAGAAATAAATCAGCTATGCGATCCCAAGGGCTTCTACTAGGGTAATGAAGTGAGCTGTGTTGGCATCTGAGGACAAAGAAAGTTTTTGGAAGAGAGGGGGTGTTGAACTGAGTTGGAGGGGGAAAGGAGACGTCAAAATGGACATGTCCCCTGGGACATCAGCACGGAACAAGAAATTAAGAGAGAGATTTGGGTATTGCCCACCTAGCCTTGTTCAGGTGTTTTAGTCATGCCCCTAAAGCCAATTTTTAAGGTCTTGGAGGACAGAGACTTCTACCTTTCTTGCTGTTTATTGTTGAGTTTAAGTAATCCAGGTTTAAAGCATGACTGTACCACCTTGTGAAACCCAGTACATGTATTCTCTGCATTTCTCTCTCCAAAAATAGGAGGTACCTGTCTTAACAGGTGACCGTGAACATCAAATTGAAAAGTATATGTGTATTTATATGCTCGAGCTGCCATAACAAAAATCACAGATTAGATGGCTAAATAACAGAAGTTTATTTTCTCACAGTTCTGGAGGCTGGAAGTCTGAGATCAAGGTGTCAGCAGGGTCAGTTTCTGGTGAGAGCTCTCTTTCCGGCTTGCAGATGGCTGCTTTCTCAATCAATATGTCCTCACATCGCCTTTTCTCTGTGCACTCGTAGAAACTGAGCTCCCTGGCGTCTCCTCCTTCTCTTATGAGGACACCAACCTCTTTGGTTAGGGTCCCACCCTGATCTCATTTAACTTTAATTACCTTCCTAAAGGTGTATCTCTCAATATCATTACATTGAGGGCTAAGGCTTCAACATATTAATTTAGGGGGAACACATTCAGTTGATAATAGTATGGAAAAAGCTTATTGAACAACAATTTTTAAAAAAAGAGTCCAAGAAATAAAAAAAGCTTAGCCAAGTTTCCAGCATGAAATGCTCAAAATATGGCAGGTCCCTCACTGTCCCTCATTCATTCGTTTGGCGGTGTTTTTTTAATTTTTCAATTGCAATTGACATACAATATTATATTAGTGATATACAACATAGTGATTAGACATTTATATAACTTACAAAGTGATTACCCTGATAAGTTTAGTATCCATCTGACACTGTACATAGTTATTACAATATTATTGACTATATTCTCTATGCCGTACTTTATATCCCCATGACTGTTTTCAATAACTGGCAATTTGCACTTCTTAATCCCTTCACCTTTTTTACCCATTTCCCCAACCCCCTCTCATCTGGCAACCATCAGCTCGTTCTCTGTATCTGTGAGTTTGTTTTTGTTGTGTTTGTTTATTTATTTTGTTTTTTGGATTCTACATATGTTAAATCATATGGTATATGTCTTTGTTTGACTTATTCCACTTAGCATAATACCCTGTAGGTCCACCCATGTTGTTGCAAATAGCAAGATTTCATTCTTTTTTTATGGCTGGGTAATAGTCCATTGTATATATGTACCAGATCTTTATCCACTGAATGAGAATCTACTATGTGTTTGGTACTACTGAGTGGGCCAAAAAGTTCATTTCATGTTTTTAAGTACAATGACTCTAGTAGTGCTTAGTTTTCTTTAACTTCATTTGAAACAATTTTGTTAGATTGGATTGTGACAGCTGTCTCATCAGTGTGCATTTAAAGAAACAATTTTAAAAACTGGTGAATTTTGGTGCAGCCATTTTAATATTGAAGATGGAAGAAAAAACACAACATTTTGGTATATTATACTCTATTATTTCAAGAAGGGTAAAAATACAACTGGAATATAAAAAAAAATTGTGCAGTGTATGGAGAAGGTGCTGTGACTGATCGAACGTGTCAAAAACGGTTTGCAAAATTTCTTGATACTATTGACATTTTGGCCAAATAATTCTTTGCTGTGGGGCTGTCTTATGCATTAGAAGATGTTTAGCAGCACCCCTGACCTCTACCCACTAAAAGCCAATAGCAGGAGATAGTTGACTTGGTCAAAATAGCCAAACCAATAAAGTTATTGTTGAAAATGGAAAATATGTCTTTTATTTTACAGAAAAAAAAAATGGACCTTTTGGCCAACCCAATGTATTAAGTGCTGAGATACACATGAATCTGGCAGCATTCACCTTTAAGCCATTCACAGCCTAGTCAAGGGTAAGACGCAGTAATTGATGGTGACTATAATGGTAGATGTGTCTACAGGTGGAAAGGTGAGCATAGTGTTCCAGAGTAAATGACACCTGCTTTGACCTGCCCCTGGTATCTAAGGACCAAGTGACCTACATGGCCTTCCATGTCACCATGGGAATGACAGGGAAGCAAACAAGACTGATGACATTTCATAATGTGAGGAAAGCAGGTGGCAACGTCTACTCACCAGGTGCCTCAGCATAACTCCCCCACGTCTACACGAGAAGGCGAGAAAGCTCAGCCAGGTGTGTGGCGAGGCCTCCGTCTTCGCTGGTATTAGCCAGAGGCTTTGACACATGGACTCCTCCATGGCCTGCTTCAGTGGCCTCATTTCTTGGCATCTGGCTTCCAGAGAAGAAGCGATTCCAGAGGGAAAGAAATACGAGCAGGTACCGTGGAGCTTCTGAGATGCTGGAACATGGCTTAGTGGCAACATCGGGAATTGGGAGACTGACTGAATCTAAAGATACCATGAAGGAAAACCCCACAGATTCCAAGGAGTCTACACTAACAGGAGGCGACTCCTCGGATACCATTGCAATGAAGAAGAGTTGGTGCATGGCCTGGAAAAATTGCCCTCCACACCAAATCATAAACTTCCTTTACCAGATTTGAGAATTGTTTTGCTCCTCTCCCTTTGCACATAAAGCTCCCTTTCAAACTTTTTAAACGACATCATCTTTTCCACTTCAGGAGGCAGGTTTGGGTTTTCTCCCCATCTCCTTATTTGGCTGCCTCTTGAAATAGCCTCTTTCCTTGCTGCATTAAAAAAAAAAAAAGTCTATATGACACCTGAACTGAACCTTGACCAAATGGCAGAAACAGCCAGGTGAGAAAGGAGAAAGAGTGTTCTAGGCAGATGGAAAACCACATGGCATGTCCCAGGACAATAAATAATCTGGTGTGTCCAAAAGATGAGGTGTATATAGGGGGAGTCCCAGCTGGTAAGGGAGACAGAAGCAGGTGATGAAATTAGCTCACACTCTAATCCTGGAAGTCCAGGGGAGCCACTGAGGAATTTAAGGCAGGAGAGTGACGCATCCAGATTTATGTTCAAATCCCACTTTTGGGGTTCCGATTACAGCTCCATCACATACCATCTTTGTGACTCATGTAAATTAATCTCTTGGTGTCTTGTTTTTCCCATCTATTAAGCGGAGATAATAGATAGTAGTAATACCTGCTTCAGAGGGTTATTGTGATGTGATTAAATTGCTCAATGCATATAAAACTCTCAGTATCTGATACATGTCGTATGATCCATAAATGTTGTCTATTATTATCATTTTAATAAAATCATTCTGGCATCAATAGGAAGGTTTCAAAGTAGAAAGAGACCTGCAAGGACAGCTTTTTCAGAAAGCAATTGCAATCATCCAAATGAAAGATGGTTGCCTTTCCTGGTTCTCCATGCCCCAGAGAATGGACTCCTTTCTATTCTCAGCCCCACCAAGCTCATCCCTAACTTACTGCTCTGCACTTCTAGTTTCCTCTACCCAGAATGGTCTTTCTCCTGGCTCTTTGTGGGGCTGGCTTCTCATCATTCAGTATTCAGTTAACGTGTGGCTTTTTCAAAGACATATTCCCTGACCATTCTAGCTAAGGTAAACCCTCTTCCTGATCATTCTGTGTGACATCGGTCTATTAGCTTTTCCTTTATAGAAGTCATCACTGTCTGAAATGCTCTTTTGTATTTACATGTGCATTTTCTTTTCCTTTCACTAGGATGTAAGCTACCTTATCTATCTAGTGTACCTAGAATAGGCCTGTCACGGTAGTGCTCAGTAGATATTTCTGGAGTGAATGAACGAATGAACATTTGGACTAAGGAGATGGGACAGAGGAAGGAACTAATATATGTGGAGTAGTCCTCGTTCCACATATTTTTCATGACTTCTGTGCAGCCCTATAAGTTGGTGACTTCATCATAATATTAAGGAGGAAGCTGAAGCTCAGAGAGATTTGTAAGTATTCCATTTGTCTTTCTACACACCATCCTCTTCTGTAGTACTTACTGTAGGAGCAGGAAGGAGAGAAGCAGATGTGAGATACGTGTGGGAGAAGGAGTCAAAATGCCTTGGAGAATGAGAAGTGGGCCAAGGAATAAGGAGGCTGAAATTTAAGACAAAAACAGAAGTGAGGCCACTGGAGGGAAGTGCCCCAGGGAGGGAGCCATCATGGAAACCAAGGGAGAAGGGAGCTGTGAAGAACAAGAAGCATCCTCAGTGTGAATACAGCAGAGAGCTCCCTGGAGGAATGGGAGTTCCCATTCCATGTGGCTATTGGAAGATAAGGACTTTGAGCAGGTAGTTTCAGCGTCACAGTCAGGGTAAGAGATAGAATATGAGTAAAGGCTCTCTTAACAAGGAATAAAAAAGATGAAATCATTGAAAAGTAGAGAGACTCGTGGAGCGTGTATTAGTTTCCTGGAGCTGCTGTCACAAATTAACACAAACCCTATGACTTAAAACCACAGAAATTTATTCTTCACAACAGTCTGAGAGCCAGAAGTTCAAAATCAAGGTGTCGGTAGAGTTGTGTCTTCTAGATGCTCTGAGGGAGGGAGAATCCATTCCATGTCTCTCTCCTGCCTCCTGGATTGCTGCTGGCAGCCCTTGGTGTTCCGGAGCTGCAGCCGCAGAACTCCAGCCTCGGCCTCCATCTTCACATGACCTCCCCCGTGTGTCTTCTCCTTTTTATGTCTTTTATAAGAACACCCGTCATCGGATTTAGGGCCCACTCTAATCCAGGATGATCTCAGCTTGAGGTCCTTTAGTTATATCTGCAAGGACCCTATTTTCACATAAGGTCACATTGACAGAAACCAGGAGTTAGGATTTGAACATATCACTTTGAGGTCACTATTCAACCCACCACAGAGGTCAGGTTTTTTGTTGTTATTGTTTTGTTTTAAGATGAGAGGGACTTAAGCTAGGTTTTGTGCGAGAAAGGGAACAGTTGACAGATCAAACCTCTGAGGAGGCACCAGCTGATGATGTCGATAGAGAAATGCACTCTAACAGGAGGAGATATCTCTAATTCTCTGAGACAGGATGTGTGAAGGTAAACAGATCTGAAGGTGGGGAGCTAGATGTTGACAGATAGTCTCCCTGATAACCACTATTTACTCTGCAAAATAGAAGGCAAGATTATCTGCTGAGAATGGAGAGGGAACTTGAGAAAAGTGGTGTGAAGGTTAGAAATAGCACCTGTGAAGATAGAAAAAGATCAGGAACTCATAGCAGGGTTATCAGGAGTCATTTTCAGCTCCCAGTTGATACTGGGCACCATACATTTGGGGTGGTGCCAAGCTTCAGGTCATGTGATATTCCCCAGTGGTGCTAGAACCCCTGAGGATAGAAGCAAAAAAAAGCTGTTGATGAAAATTTTTAAGAATTGATGGGTTGAATGTGATTAAAAACATACCAAGAATAAGGAAAGATGGTGATCCATGGGAAGTTCTACTAAATAGAGGTGGATAGGAAAGATGCTCCTATCTTTAGGAGCATCCAGGTGAGGTTAAAAGGCAGATATTACTGAACCAAGGTAGTGAGAGGAGCAGGGCAAGGATAGGAAAATTGCTGGTGACACTTGATGTCTCAAAGTGTCTCAGTCTCAGATGATGCAATGCCCAGGCCTTGGGAACAGGCTGCTAAATTGAGGTGGTAGTAAAGAATTTTGCGATTTAGAAGTCAAGGAAATATTGCGCTAAGGTGTTTAGGTGGTGTTTGGGGGGACTTTTAAATATGATGGCGAGTATTGATAAGTGCAAAGTATGAGAATTTAAATCATCACCGAATGTGGGCAACCGGCACAAAAGCCACTCTCAGGCCTGGGCAATGGAGGAAAGCGGAATGAGTCCCCTCTACTTGGAGACACTCAAGAAGTGTCCAACCAAATGGTAGCGTGGTTATGGAAGATTCTCTCCGTAATCAGAGAGTCTTTCTCTTTGAATGGGTTTCATATACACGCAGTAGTCTTCCAAACCCTCTTTTCAATATCTGTTTCAATGACTTCCACAGTGGAGAGCCCCGTTCGGTCCAATGCTAAAACCAGCATCTCTTTTTCCACAGCTAGGGTTGACTGTTTTTGACTTGCAAAGCCTTTAAGCATTTATCAATTTGTAAAATTTTATAAGTTAGATGGGAAGGCTCTTTTGTAGAAGACTATACAGATTTCACATCATTGGTTACTTTAAACAGTTCTTATGTGTGGCTCCTAAGGATAAACCTAAGCATTCTGGGAACCAAGCTCAAACACAGGACTCAGTTTCTACTCTTCCCCCTTCCCACTGTTGATTTCCTGAGTGGCAGTCACGTGCTTTTCACTAAGTATTCACCAAATACTTCTTTTTACAAGTCCCATGGGAATTAATTTCTGCTCAAACAGTTCTTTGGAAATGAGCAATTACAAAATGCCTCATTTGCAAGTCTAGAGTGAAGGAAGTAAAGTCTCATGGATGGTAAGAATAAAGTACATGATTACTGTTGTTATATTTATGAATATTGTTATACTGCACAAATGATTAAAATAAGATTGTACATAAACACCAGTGGGATCAATTTCAAATTATTTTAAATGTTCACTAAAACACTTTAAATATAGGTTATTTCTAAAATAGGAACATCAGCATTTTCCTTTAATTTGTAACAATTTCTTTAAATGAAAGGACAGGATAGTTGACACAACTTACGTTACTAAGGAAAGAAACGTTGCTAGAATTAGTCAATGTCCTCAAAAGCCAACAGATAATCTGAGTTCTTATTGTATGTTTTTGTCTGTGATTTAAAATTAGTCACTAAAATAACTCAATTTGTGTTAGTAAGATGGATATAAAGCCTTTTCTTCATTTTAGAATTTGGAGTCCAGAATATGTTATCATATCTATCTAGCAAACTATCGGTTCTTTTTCTTTTTCTGACTTCACCTGAAATAATCTCAGGAAAAATATTAAGAAAAAGACATTTTATTTGTCTGTCTGAGAAATGTTTAAAATATTTCTCCAGTGTAACATGGAATAATATCTGCTAACATGCAAGCCAAAGCAATTTGTAGAAACTAACAACATAATCAAAGGAATCAAATGCATACATAGGGTGACTACTCTCTACACCTGAGTGTAATTGATCAGACTGTTTGGATTTACAAATGTCAAGTTCCTATTATACACAAAACACTTACTGAATATTAAGAAAGGAACGAAATCCTTTTTGTTCAAGAGTTTACAGTCTAGTAGATAATTATAATACCTACATAAATCACTACAATAAATGGCAAAAGGTGACATGTACTGCTATAGGAAAACAAAGAAAGCACTCCTAGAAGTTCCTTCTACAGAGGAAAGAAGGAATTTGAGCTGATACCTGGGCATTCCCCTCACTTGCTCAGTTGATGTAGTCATATTAACCCAAGACATCTACAAATGTCTGCCAAGTAGACATTTAATATAACTCGTGTTCATTCATTACATAAAGCATCAATGAATACCATTAAACCTTTACCTTGTTACGGTTCTATTTTTTTCCCACTGTCGTGTGTGTGTGTGTGTGTGTGTGTGTGTGTGTGTATGTATGCATATATGATGTAATGGTTAAGAGCATGTTCTTTAAAGTCAGAGATACCTCGTTGGGCAAGTTATTTAACTTTGCTAAGCCTCAGTGTTCTCGTCTATATCCTGTTGACAACCTTAGAGCTTCCCACACAGGATCACCATGAGGATTAAATGAAACTGCACAGCAGTGGACATCTGGTAAACGTTCAATAAATGTTTCTATTATATTTGCTATTAGTGTGCTGTTTCTTGTCAATACAGTGAGATTTTGAGCTCCTCTAGTACAGGGACAATTTATTTTTTTTTAATTCAAAACATAGTTCTAGCTTTCAAATATATAATAGATGTACATTGCTTTGACTTTTAAACTTTCTAACATATTCTCTCTGTGACTGGTGAAATCTGAAGATGAGCCAAACGCAGAGACTTTCTCTGTCACATACTGTATTTCTGACTGACCACTTTGATGTCCATCGGGGGCCTTTCCAAATGAATGTTAATTTGGTGGCATGGGCGCCTTAGAAGGTGAACCTAGTACCACAGCAGTGTGGGGGCACTAACTCATCGCTCACAGCTGAGAAGACGAAAACATTCCACGTTGTTGTTTAGCTGCCCAGGGATTTTTTTCTTCTTCTCCAAATCTGTCATCGTGCATGCAACCAGGCAAAGTATTTAAAGTTTATTTTGAAAGAACATGAAATCCTCAAGAATGTTGGTAAATGTGAGGTTTTTTTCCTTAGCATAGAACTTCAATAATAAAGAGAACTTCAACCAGATTTTTCTTCGGAACTATGTTCCATGATCTTGCAATTCCTTAATTCATAACATCCATTCACCACCACACCAGTGCATAGTGAAAACAAGAGATATTCACATACGCAACTGCTATGTTTGTTTTTAAAAATATTTTTTGCTTTTATTTTATTGTGCTTTGAATTGCAGCAAACGAAGATGTAGTTAGTGATTGTTACCATTCCCAACAGCAGTGTGGGTTTCTCACCCTAAATTATGTAACACTGAACTGCCAGAGAACTATGCAGGAGACCCTTGGTATTCACAGATTTAACACTCTAGGTTTTGAATATTTGCAATCGACCATGAAGGTTTGTGATGTGTTAATTGGCAGTTTTGCTGAGGTTCAAATTCGAATCACATGTACTTTGAAGCCAGTGTTAGGGAATGATTGAGGAGCTAGTGAGTTAGCCTAGTCAGCCACTCAGCTGCCCTCTCCGATCAGATTTTTTTTTGGTTCTCTGCGCCTGACATAGGCAGTAAATCGGTGATTAAAACCTTGGTTTCTCTGAAAAAGAAAAGTAGTCACCATGTGAAAGATAGAATAAGTAAATCTTCCAGAAATATTGGCTTGGTTAGGAAAGATGACATGTTTTGGAAATACATGTGTTTTAAAAACAACAACAACAAATGAATTCTTTAAAAAGAGTGAGGCGCCTGTGCAAATATGTCCTTATTCAAAGATTTGGAGATTTTTTTTTTTTATGTTTCAGGGTTTATCCCCTGCAAATATCAAGGATTTCCAAACATGTAGTTTGGAGGGTCCGGGTGAGATTTCTCCTTGCTTTGATTGCTTATACAGTGAACTATGTCTGCTGAGTGCCAGCCTACCAGAGCCCTCTCTCACCTCCCGGGAGGCTTCCCGGGGTATGGCTTGCTTCTTAAGGAGCCCACGCAGCCTGTGAGCAGTGTTCCGCGGCCTTAAAGTGGCTCATTTTGGGGATGTGGAATCTTGGGTGTGACAAGCTCTCCCATCATTTGGCCTGAGGGAAGCGGTGTCCCACCTGATGCTGCCTGTGAGTGTGGACTTCTGCGCATCAGCGATCAGCGCTTATCAGACAGGGGTGAGGCCAACGGACCCAAATGCCACGCTGTGTGTAACAAGTGTCCTCTGACCCAGTGTGAAATAAGAAGGGAGTTGTTTGTGCAGCTGAAGTGTGTTTCATTTAAAGGGATATATGTGTAATTTATTAATATTTTTGTGTTAAAATGAGCTTTTTAGTAAAATGATGGAGATAGTAGCTGGTAGATTTTTTTTTTTTTTAATGTTTCTCACTCTGCAAGAATAAAATTTGGGAACTCTATGGCAGTATGTAAAACCTCTCTAAAACAATTTTTTTTTGAAGTTTTACTTATCTGGGAACTATCTATATTATAGTTCTAAGGTTCAGCAAGGGAGAAACTTCTCTAGAGAGCACAAGCTTTTGCTTCAATTAGGAGTAGACACAGTAAGGCCTCTGGGTGTCTTGCACAAGAGCATCTGAGTCCTCAGGTCACACCTGAACCCAACTCTACTGTGATAGTGTGTTTCATTGCCACTCAAGCTTTTGGACCAGCTGTGTTTACATATCCTGAGCCATTCAAAGTAAGTGATCTTTGTTCTGATAACAATGGAGGGAGTTGTACTTCAGTTCATACGCCACATCAAAAAAAATTCATTCTTGGCTATCATCCAAAAATGACAATTACAAAAATAAGATTAAATCGGTGATTTATTTTGTATCTTTTCCTTTTTTCAGTGGTATTTCTGTTTTTGTAAGACACATACAGTACTTGAGGAATGCTAAGATTTACAAATTAAGGGAACTATTAGGCAATAATTTTTAAAAGCATATTAAAAATTTAAATATAGCAGTCAGACTGAAGAGCAGATGAGCTGTCAGATAACAAAACTTGAGCTAACAAGATATTTTTCTTGAAAACCTACATCTTCACCTGCTGTTTATCGCGGTGGAATGCTGACCTATCAGTTACTGCACGGTGGAGTCAGAAGGCAGCAGCACATTAGACATGATCCCCAGGAAAGGCCTTTAGGGGTAGACGTCCTTGATAAGGAAGAGAAGTGGACTAACATTACATGAGCGCGTAAGGTGAACATCAGAGTGCACGTTCAACATCTAAATAAAAAAGGTATGCTGAAAGTCAAGAGGGTTACAAGAGTAATAGAATAGAGCCAAAAAAATTTTAAGACTGGTTATACATATAACATAATTACATATGGCAAAATGAAGTACAGGCAGCCTCTAAATCTACCTATGTCCCATTAAGGGAATGTAAGTAAGAAAGACGTAAGTCAAATCTGATTTCCTCATAGTAACAGCTATAATAGGGGATTATATGCCTCACCAAGAGGTATGCTGCCTAACGTTTTCTAGAAATCATAAATAATCAACAACAAATGCTGTGTATACATAGTGTAATGCTTTCTGAAATAGATATAAACCAAGGCAGGGCAATCCTTCAGGCCCCAGCCTTAGAGACAAGCTCTGTCTAGACCGCAGTGCCTTGGCTTGGAGGGGAGTAGATCCTAGACGGCTCTCTGAAGATGCGGCTGCTACATTCAGGCAGCAAAGTCTCTGACCTGACAGGAAATATAGGTTATTCATTCTTCAAAAAAGGCGCCATGCCAGGTCCTGTGAGGATGCAGCACTAAATAGGGTAGAAAACACTGTTCACCCCAAAAGTGTAAGAGTAAGAAGTCTTAATTAAAGAAATGTCAACAGAGGTGTGACACAATAATTGAAGTACTGTACGCCCCTTGAAGTTTCATATTCTGAGAGATTCCTTCAGTTTCCTTCAGTTTTCTTCATAGTCATGGATTCTGTTTTTGTAGGAAAAAACATGGGTCTACCTATTTTTAAGCAACTAAGGAAAGTTTAAAAATCCTGGTATACCCTTGGGAGAAGAAATTTGTAAATATGGGCCATTCAAGTATAAATTATCATCGTTGTTAAGCATTTGGATGGCATGGACATACAGTGATAAGGGCAGATTCTCCTTAGGATTTTTAGAAATTTAGCTCTGTTTTGTAATCACTAGTATTTTATTTAAATATCCTTTTTCAGTGTTGATAGATGAAAAATTTCTAAATTATGAATGACCTTCAAAATGTACAGAGTTTTAAGAGCAGTCATACCTGAAGGGCTATTGAAACCTCTTTTTAAAAAATAAAAAGAAATAAAGAGGGCAGGAAGAAACTTTTGGAGGTGATGAATATGTTTATGTCATAGATCGTGGTGATGGTTTCACAAGTGTGAAACCCAAACTTACTAAATTGTATATGTCAAATATGTACGGCTCTCTGATTGTCAATCATACTTCAATGAAGTGATTAAAAAAAAAGAAAAAGAAAAAGAAACCCCTTCAAAAACAAGCTCTTCCATTCATGAGAATATTGAAGGGAGAGGGCAAACTATGCTTTCCCTGACAATTCCCAGAGGAATAAAAAAAATTGTCCTTGTTAGAAGCATGACAGAAATGTTAAAAAGAAGCAAGATAGAAAACAGAGACAAAGAAACTTAAGTTGCTTGATGGAGAGAAGAGCCCCTCTATTACACTTTCAAATAAATCTGTGTTATCCGCAGACCTTTCGGTAGCAAACACATTGTCATAAATGTTTCCCTTATCTTCAGCTGCAACCATACCAGGTGACATTGCCTCAGGCCACCATCATATTGCTTTGTGAAGGCTGTATAGAATAAAGACAATGTAGCACATGACTTTTTATCACCTCGAGTAATTACAGTAGTAGCTATCATTTATTGGATACTTAGCCAGGCATCGTGTTAACCTTGTGCCTGCATTACTCATTATAGCTTCTAAACAACCCTAAAGTATGGCATCTGTTACTATCTCATTTTATAGACACGGAAGCTAAGATTTAGAGCACTTAAGTAGCCATCGTCATAGAACCTGGAGAGATTTGCACTCAGGTCTGTCTGAAAGCAGCTCTTGGTCAGCTGAAAGCAATCTGTGTCTTATTGCCCTTGCCAGAGGGGTTCCAGATGTAGTAGGGATGCCGCAGCCACAATTAGAAAGCTGCGGTAAGTCAGAAGGGGTGACGCTGGAATCAGAATGAGACACGTACTGCTACTATTTTTAAAAATGGGTCATTAAAATAATTAAAAATAAATTAATAGGTAGTTAAGCCCAAATCATTGTCAGTTGACTAATTTGGGTTTTCTCTCTGTGTTTCAAGGCTGTCAGCACTAATAGAAAGTGACACAGTTGCTTCTCTCCTTGTTCGTTCTGATGCTGACGCTGGTATTAAGTGTGTCTCTCTTGCTTGCTTGTTCTCAAACGACAGCTGGCTTTTTTCTGCCACCTCCCCTAGGTGAGCAAGTTACTGGGCCCCGCCCTTTCTGATACTTCAAATACAAAGCCCATCCCAAATGCTCCGAAGCCCTTAAACAAAGGCTATTGTCAGTGGGTGATTTCAGGGCCACAGGTATGTGAGGAGCCATTTGAAATCCTGAAGATTCTTAGACTAGCTCTCTGCAGGCAGCTACACGTTTCCACACCACAAACTTCACTGAAACAGCGCCACAGGAGTGGGCCCACACGTGTGTCGGGCTTACAACAGCCCGCCACAGCATTATCTGCAGTACCAGATGTCCAGTAAAAAAGGGTTAAACTTCAGATCCAAAGCCTGTTTTGCCACCTCCTCACAAAGTGCCCTGGTGAGACAATCCTTTGTGATTACCTCATTATTCATCACCTCCCAGCAGATACCAGCGGGCTTGATTTGCTAGGCTAGAAATCCGTTTGGGTGTCATGTGTCAGCTAAACAGGCTTAGTTACAATAGAGTCTGATTAGTTTTCACCTTGGCCTCATAAAATGTGGCATATGTATTAGCATAATGGATTAGGAGGAAAAGAGCATTCACTATGAGAAGTGAGTAAGTGCAGTCCTGGGATTTGCACATTTGATCCTTGGTGTATTTGACTCACTCCAACTTTTCAAGATTTGATGGTTCTTTTTTTCCCTAAAATAACTAGTTTCAGATTCTCGCTTTTTACTTTTATACTCACTTTCCCGAAGTTCCGCACAGGATTTACGATCTCCACCGCCTTGCTCCAAGGCAAGTCGTAATACCACAATCTCCTTTGCACTCTAAGAAGAGGTTCTCAGTGGCTGTGTATTTACATGCCACCATCCCGTGAGTTCAGAACAAAATCCGAGTAGTCAGGATTCACTCTCAGTTGACTGATGCAGGAATCACCCACAGATGTAGAGCTTTTCTTGGGCTAGAATACACTGGGGTAGCATTTCTGCTTCCCATTCCATTCCATTTTGTTAGCACTTCCTATACAAAAAGCCACTTTATATGAAGCACTATGAGAGGTACCAGATAGATTTTTTAATCCGTAGTTAGGAGTATGAAGTCCACCAAATGATTAACAAGCACAAGGATTACTGAATATGAAACAGAATAAAATTAGAACAAAAGCTTGGAGTAAGACAAGAGAAAGAACTAATATTCGAGTATCTCCAACATGCCTGATATTATGTCCTAACTGTTTATACTTATAACATGATACTACTTATGGCGGTGTCGTGATGAACATAATAAGAGTCATCACACAGTCCTGGCAGGTCAGAGACATGGGCTCCCATTCCTAGGTGCCTGCTGGGTGCCCCACAGGGTGCTGGACACATTATGTGTGTTTTCTCCTATACTCCTCATGCCAATCCTACAAGGTCCCCCTTAACACATAAGGAAATTTGGTCTGGCTTTGTGTGGGAGGAGAGTTTGATTTGGGACATGCTAAGCCTCTGGTCCCAAGAAGACAGTTTCAGGTTCCAAGAGGCATCAGGTAGGCGGTCTAGACCGAGAACCTGCGGGCCAGGGTAGACTCTGGGGCTGAGTATTGTCTCTTGAGTAGTGTGTACTCCTCTATACTCCATCTGTATAGAGGAATAGTTGAAGGCAAGGAGAGTCAGTAACATCCAAGTAAGAGAAGGGCCAAGTCCAGGGACAGCTCCTTTTGAACACATATGTTTGGGGGGCACCAGAGGAAAAGAATGCACAGGAGGAGCCAGAAATACAAAAACGCAGGACAGAAAGTCAAACAGTGTCGTATGTAACTTCTTCCGCTTGTAATTTTTTATCTTTTCTAGTATAATCTGAGTTTTCCAGGCTACAGCAGACTGGAAGCAAAACAGTAAACAATGATAACAATGTTGGCGTCTACTCTCTCACACCTGTCAGCTAAATCATTGGTACTTATACTTTTCCTTCAGACCTCCAGTGCCAGTCACCTTCTTCTGTTGGAACAAATGACCCCGAAACACTGGGACTTGAAACAGCCACATTATTTTGTTCACCCGTTTGCAGGTCAGGAATCTGGGAAGGCCTTGTGGGGTGCTTCCTCTCTGGTCCATGTGGTCAGCTAGGGCAGTTGGAGCTAGACGATCCTTCTCAAGGTATTTGTTCACCCATATGGCTGGGGCTTGGGGGTTCCTTTACATTTAACCCTCTCCCCGTAAAGGCTCATCCCCCAGGGCCTGGACTTTTCAGGGCTTGATGACTTCAAGGTAACCACACTATTTACATGGCAGTCAGGGCACCTAGAGCAAGCATTTCATAATAAAGGAAGTAGAAGTTCTACTTGCATAAGCCCTGGGCCCCAAAACTGGCCCAGCATCACTTCTACCACATTCTATGGGTCAAAACAGTCACAGAGCCTTGGTGGGTGTGGCTCAGTTGGGTGTCATCCTGTACATTGAAAGGTTGTGGGTTTGATTGCCAATGGGGGCCCATGCCTGAGCTGTAGGTTTGGTCCCTGTATTGGGGCATGAATGAGAGGCAACCGATCAATGTTTCTCTCCCTCATCGATATTTCTCTCCCTCTCTTTCTCCCTCCTTTCCCCTCTCTCTAAAATCAATAAGCAAGCCCTCAAGTGAGGATTAAAAAAAATGGTCACAGAGCCCACACAGATTTAAAGAGAAGGGACAAAGACCCTCCTATTCACATAGTTCCAGAAGTCTGCACAGAGGGTCAAAGCGCTCAAGAACATGATGGCCAGTTATCTTGTGGTCCCATGTTCTTCCTCTGGGTTAGGATCTCCCATGCAGAAGGGCTCATCCAACATTGGAAGTCATATGGGATGCCTTGCCACAGACCCTGCTAGGGGGTCTGCCATCAAAGGACATTGTAGGAGCATTCTGCCCTCCTTACTGTGAATTTGATGGTCACTGTTGGAGCTCTAAACACATCAAAGCTGTACTGGGTCCTGTGCCTGTGTGTGTGTGTGTGTGTGTGTGTGTATGTGTGTGTGTGTGTAGAGTGTGAGTCTGGAGTCTCTTTTGTTACTATAACCTTGGTGTCCAAGCAATGCACCATGTGCTTTAATGTCTCATAAAGACTGTATATAAAAACCACGCTTCCTGGACTCACTCCTATTCTCTATTGTTACCGTTTTTAGTTGCAGTCCCCAGCACTCAAACCCAGTTACTACTGGGGGCCGGGCCACAGGAGCAATCTCAATGACCCAGGGCTGAGGCATTGTTATCGGACCAAGTGAACGTTCGTAGATGGCTCCATCCTTGGGATACACTTTATCCTGGGTGGATACGCAGCGCCTATGGTAATGGACTTGATGGGACCACCTGTTCTGGTCTTCTCAGTATGCTCCACTGTGTCCGGCTCCTATGTGAGCACCACTTTGAAACAAGCAGGGATCCCACCCCAACAGTGAACATCTATTTCAAGGCTACCACCCCCACGCAAACACCTGAGATGGTCCAGCAAGCATTTCTTATCCAGCACAGGCCACTCAAGGTTCTTCCTGGTGTCACCTCCAGTGGCACAATGATTAAGCGACACATAGTTCTCATTGAAAACATTCTTCACCTTTGTAATGAATCAGTTATTTGTTAATAGTGTAATATCCTCTTCCTCCCCCATGGACTGTGCACTCCATAGGGACTGGGAAAAGCTCCTGTGATTCACCCCAGTGTTTCTAGCACCACCCGAGCACAGCCTAGCAACACTCTTAGTATTTGTTACATGAACAAAAGAGAGAAAAATGATTGAGTGAATGCACAAATAAACAAATGAATGTGCTCTCTAAATCCCTCCAGAGAAAAATCCAGGCCTGGGCCTCGATGGTACTAATTCAAGTCCCACCCTAGAATCAGTGAGTCTATTTTTTATTTGGTGTTTAGAAGTCTACATTGAATATAATTTAAATAGCATGTTGCATTTGTTTTATAAAATTTCAATGTTAATTTTTTGAAATCCCAAGATCTAATGTCTTTGCTTTCCATGGTTTAACAGGCCTTTTTCAAGCTTGAGGAAGGTAATTATGACATGACGTTCACCTTCTTATGGCCATTGTAGCTCATGCATCCCCATAACTACAGGGTCTACGTAATTTGAATAATGTGTTTATTTTTGCTAATGATCCAAATAACTATGTTGGATTAATTCAATGGCATGTCCTTAAACTCTACTTTATGCTACAGAGATACAATAATACTAACATTTATTGAGGGCTTACTAAAAGCACCAAGCACAGGTGCTACAAACATTATTTCAGTATACATATCAACTCAAAGTGACTGGCATAATGCCCCATTTTACAGATGAAGAAACTAAAGCTTGGAGGGATCCATGTCCAAGGTTACACAACAACCAAGCATATGAGCTAGGACTTAAATTAGCAGTCAATACCAGATTTAAATGCTTGATGGCCTCTTTATACTGGAGTTGAGTATAATTTATAATTTCAAGCTCAGGTAAATTTGCAATATTCAGGCAAGTCCAAGTTTCAAAATACCCATGCTTCTGCTCTTACACACTGGTTTCAAATTGTTGCTATCTATATGCCTTTGGACAAGTCTCCTGGGCTGCCTCTCCCAGGAGGAGACACAGCTTCCACTAAGGCGGGGCCCGGAGGGCAAATCTCTGTGAAAGACAACACTCAGACACAGGGCTGCCTCTCCCCTTCGGCTGCCTCTGTTACTGAGCTCCGTGTTCTCAGATGGAAAAAATGAAATTAAGAAAAACTATTTCAGGATTGTCATAATGTATATCACAATGTGACCTAATGTGTATAAAAGAACTGAGTACCTAAGATGTCATAAGTGCCCCAGTATGAATTGGTACTGATAGGGTTATTGTTACTGCTGAGATTCCTGAATACATGATAGATCCATTCTTCATGATGACTAGAGGAGAGACCAGCTCAGTTCTGCAAGAGGACTAACTAGCACTGGTGGTGTTGCCTTAACTAAGTTTATCACTGCATGGTACCTTTTTACATACTCAAATACGGCTCATTTTATTGAAATCCACCCATAATTCCTTATGGCTTCCTATATTTTGAAAGATTTTGAAACTATAAAAGGAAAAAGATTTGAGCTATACATTTCCTTCTCTCTCATCTATTCCCCACTTTTAAGCAATAATATAAACCGACACCTGGAAGGAGGAAGGAAAAAAGGATGAAAACTATAATTGATCCCAGTTATTATCTATACAAGATGAATATAAGTAGCGCCTAATACCAAGAGTTTGCTATGTCCTTGAAGTCACCCAGTTTGTTATGCATCAATTTGCTTATCTTTGTAGTTGTTTGATAATTTGATCAGTTGACTAAACACCATAATCGTTCACATTTTTATGTATTATTTTTTATTCTCCCAGACCGATCCCATTTTAATTCTTAAATTGCTTCTAAGCAAACGTAATATCAGGAGACCATAACCGTGATTCGCAAACTGAGCTCTTCAGCTGGCTCTTTCCCAGCTTGCTGTGCGGCCTATGAGAAGTCAGTTACAATTATTGGTTTACTTTACCTGCAAAATATATCTTCTGCTCCTTCATGAAAATTTGTGTCAATTAACTGATTTTCAATAACTATTGCAAATTATTTAAAAATGCTTATTAGTAGGCTCTGCACCTTGATTAGGTCAGCCTTAAAATGAACCAGCTCTATAGAGAGAAGCCAATATTTTTCCTGGTTTGCATCTTTTGAGTGAGAGGAACACAGTTGCTGTCCCTTCCAGGAAGCTGTCTGAAGTGAATGCCATTGTGAAGACATGTCTGGCAAAGAGCAGGCCACTAATGTGATAAGTGCTCAAGGAGAGAAAAGGAACGGACAAGAGAGAGTAGCAAAGTCACACCCCACGGGTCGGCCGTGCCAACCTAAGCAAGAGAAAAATGCTTCAAGGTTTCTGTTTGGATGCACAAATTGAATGGTGATGTGGCACGTATAACTTTTCAGAAGATGATGGCAAGGCCCCGAGCTGAGCCCCACAAAAGCTTGAGATGAAAGGGAAGAGGAACATCTCTGTGGCTATAATTAGAGAGATGTCTTTAAGCCCGGTCTAGACATCCAGTTGGTTTTCAAGGAACAGGTTCGGCCGTCTCTAAGAATCTGCCAAGCATCTTCGGCAAGAATGAAAAATAACAATGCGGCAGAAACCATTCGATATCCTTTTTCTTTGTATTTTCCTTTCTTTCTCCTCTTTCCCTTACATTCTTTCTTTTTTTCCTTCCTTTCTCTTCTCCCACGACCTTCTTTCCTCCCTTCCTCTTGCCCTCCCTCTTTGGAATGGAGCCAGCCTTCTGAGGAGTATTCGAGACATACACTCTAGCGTGCCCTGTCCATCATTAGCCACAGAAATGAGTGTGAGAGTTAGAGAGTGTGGGAAGTGAAAACATTTTTAATAACTATGCATGAGGTAGCTTCTTGCTCTTGGACATCTCTGACTAAGCCATTCCCTTCAGCACAGAAGAATCTCAGGTGTTTAGACAAAGTGTGGATGTGCCAGTATGGCATTCCTTCCCTGTGGTAGGCTGGGAATAGTGCTTAGTTTTGTGTTTAATTTTAATTTTTCATTCCCACTACATTTTGGAGTCCCTGGTTGGTAAGAACCAAACTTCTCCTTGCCTCCATAAGACATGCAATAAAAAAAAAAAGATTGTCACATCTCTTCTCCAGATATTATCATCTATGAGGGCTTCATAAATCAACGTGGTATAATATCAAGTAATTATTTAGTCGTAGCTGGTAAAACGTGACCTGGGTTGGCTTTGCCATGGCCTGGGATGATGTAGAACATAACAGTGCAGACACTCTGTCACAGGGTGGCAGCCCTTCTACCCATGGAACGAGAGTATCCATGGCTCGTGGACACAAGTCCTCAGTGAGCAGACTTTTGGGGAAGTCCTCACTGCCCCAAAGAGAAAACATGCACGGGAAGGTATACACCAAATTGTTTAATGGATAATGTAAGGAAAAAATTGTCCAGGGACTAAGAATTTTACTTTTGTAACTGCTTTAGTCATTATCATCTGGAGATGAGAGCTCTGTGCTGTGAGGGGGAAGTGGGTGGTCTTTTTCTGCCCCTATGAACTGAGTTATTCCACTGTCCTGCCCTTTCTCCTCTGCAAGACACAAATGAGGTCATCTTAGGCCAAACAGCAATGAAAGAATAAGGGCTGTGAGGTCTCGCTTGTCACCAAGAGATTGTGTCAGCCACACAAAACGTTTAGAGCCTGTCTGCGGAGAGTTTGTAAAATCAGGGAGTTCAAAGACAAGACTAAGCATCTCCATGTCGGCACAACAGTCTGTCCATCTCTGAACTTTGAGATGGATATGATATTTACAGGGAGAAGGACCTCTGGTTTTCTGAGAAGGAAACTAGGTACACAGTAAAAATCCATCCCCGAGATTTAGATGGCAACTTTATTTTCACACAAAATAGGCTGAGTGTAGGAAGGGTGCCCACTCAAAAGAGCATATTCAGAATAAAAGAAAACATTTCTGAAGGGATGTGGAAGGTAGGCCTGCTGGGGCAGGTTTCCACTCAAAGGGCTCTGTGCAGGGTTAGAAAACAAAAACAAAGAACCTGCAAAAGCTGCTCACCAGGGGCTGGAAGGTCACTGATGAAATGCTGCACCCTGAATCCTCTCTGGGTACAGGCAATGCTGGTACTCAGGTGCCATCTCAGAGGCCAGACTGAGCACAAGACAATAATGAAAAAGCTCACACAGTGCTGGGTGGTTTGCCCAAACCTCTCTTGAGCCTCCTGTGACGTGGATAATGCATGCTCCAGAAGCAAGCTAAATCAGCCCTTGATGAAGCCCTTTTGTTCTCCGTGTAACCCGATCTTTGCTGTTAGCTTAGACGTTTCCACTCAGGGCTGCTGTCTTCAGGACCATTTGAACTTTTAGCAGGACCAGAGAATGTAGTTCCCACACTGCCTCTCAGAATGCACGTAGTTCTCATGCAGGAAGAGAATTTCAGGCCCTCACGAGCCTTTGGGGTAACCGAGATTATTTCTCTTCTCAACTGAAAGCGCGGATGGGAGTTTTTGCTGGTTTTCCCCCATCCGAGCTAACCAAACCCAGGTTGATGAACTTCGCGGGAGAAACCTAGAACCTCCTTTGCCTTTTGACCTGGCTAACGCAGGAGAAAAGAAAACTCATCTTTCCGCTTGAGCAGTTTTGCCTTCAACACAAAGCCTTTCCAGAATTCCCAGACATGCCCGAAGAGTTGACATAATTGGCTGCATTGGAGACATCTAAAATACAAATATCAGAAACACTACGCCCGTCTCCTTGGCTGTGCCCTGTGCTGGGGCCAAGCGTTCAGATTCATCTTGACTAGACCTGCCTGCCTGAGAGTGAGGTTTGTACACACATAGTTAACTGCTCCCACAACGGGCCACTTAAAGCCCTAGCGGTCATGTTAAAAACCATGCAGGTAATCACGTAGGCCTCGAATTCACTTCTCCAGCAAAAATACTGCAAGAGGGGAATTGGGCATTAAGCTGAGGTTAGTCACCAGCGTGACCTCCCCTTCCTGCAGGCTTTCTGGTCTGATCCACCAAGTGCTCACTGTTCACTGAGGGGCAGTGGTGTGCGGGACCCCCGAGGCATTCATTGTTGCACATGCACTTTTCTGTTACTTACTGGAAAGTGCAAAGCCTGTTCATTCAAGTATCTCTCCCTACCATCTTGCAGTGAGCAACTAGCCCTCTCCTCTGCAGGAGGGCGTGCCTTATGCTGTGCACGTTGACAAATGCTCATTCCAGTCATGTCACCACCATTGTGACACCCAGAGAGGTTAACAAGCTGGTTTGAAGGGTAAGAACCTTTGGACTTCAGAACATTTTGCTTTTGCTCACAAAGCAGAAATTGTAACAAATGCTAGTGGTGACTTCAGCATCAAAAGATATATAGAATTAATACCAGTCCATTTCTGGAGGTCATGCCATCAAATTTTGACTGTAAGCAAAATCTAAAAACCATGTGCATACCCACAGATGTTGAGATCAGCTTTAAAAAATGTAGTGCATACAAAAAAGAAGGAAGTAGCTCTTTAATGGGCTAATATGAAAAATGCCAAAATATATTAGGTACAAAAATAAGTTATGGACCAATATGTACAGTATGATTCCTCTTATGCTTTAAAACATTTATTTGTATGTTCATATGTTTGATATACATAAAAATTTTTGAAAATCTCCAGAAGAAAAAAAATGGCCAAAGTGTGGTCCGTCTTAAGTATAGAAATTGAGACTGTTTAGAAGTGTTATAGTGCTTTGATACTGCGACTACATCCATGTGTGTGATGTGTTGAACTTGAAATACTTTTAATGAGTTAGTATTTTGCATGCCTTTGGGTGCTTTTTTGCAATTGTGTTAGAATTCACTTTTATTGTATTTTACAAAAGCATTGGTCCCTGAAAATTGGAAGGAAGAAAAAATTATTCCTTTACCACAGAACATTTGAGAAGCACTGTTCTAGGAATACGAGCAAATGACTGTATTTACACTTTTAGTTCATCCTTTCCATCCTTACGTATAGTTTGAATTTTACCTTGAATATGTATTACTTTCATGATTAAACATTTGGAAATGTTTAAATTTGGCTCTAAGGCATTATACCAGGTTAATGGTTTTATCTAGACAGCCTTCCTTGACACATTTGTCCTAAACCCTCAATCACAGCATCTCCTGAGTCTTCCTCACGCTCAGAAATTCCCCGAGCTTCGAAAAGAAATAATTCTTTGGGAGGAAGGCCAAAGGGCTCCAAGAGAAATGGGCAGGCAGCGACCAATCAAGAAAGACTGCCCATCTTGCAAAAGAAGTTTTCCACACCCTTAAACACAGCTGGGGTGAGGTCTTCTCTCACAGACGAGAGCACTAGGCTCACTTCTCATTAAAATCTCCTCACTGGATTACAGATCCAGAAATCCTCAGGGAGCCTTGTGAACCATGTAATGTTTCTTGCTTTGCATCTTCAATGATATATCTTTGATTTAGCTGACAGATGTGAAGCAGCGTGCGTAGCCAGGCAATCCCCTGGTGTGCGAGGGAGGCGGCAGAGCACCTCTTCCAGCCCATCTGGCAACAGCTTCCAATCACTCAGAACCTTTCTTCTCCATCCACCTTCCCTCAGCCCCCACCCCTCTGCTCCTCCCCCAGGCCCTGGCATGGATTGGATGGACCCACCCACTTTTACTCAAGCCCCTGTTCCCTTTGGAGGGACTCCAACGCAAATGGGAAAGGTGTGCCAATCTGAAGGGCCACCTCTTTTATGACGGGATGGCACGACCCCAGCATCCCATCAAGCTTTTCAGTGTAGAAATCAGGCCAAATTCTGGCTTGTTATCAAGCCATGGCTGCCAGGACCATATAGAGAAACATCTGGCTGGATAGTTGGAAGCGCTTGGCTCAGCCGTGCAGAAAATCCACTTTCAGCCCTGAGTCCCAGGCTCTCTCATTTGTCGTCCTGGCAGAGATACCAGGCCCCTACACATAATCCACCTGGCCTCCAGGGGAAGAGGCTCTGAGGCTGCCACCAGGAATGTTAGCTGGCGGCTCTGTAGGATGTTTGCAAGCCCCATGGGAGTGTGGGTCCCAAGGGATCAGTTACTACCGCCACAGGGCACTGACAGAGATGGAGGGGAAAACCACCATGTGTGTGAGTATACCTATATGTGTGCATGTATGTGGTCCCTGGGATTGTTCTACATGCAAAATGTCCACTTTCAGGACACAGCGTTAGTTTTTCAGGGTGGGTGGTAACAGAATTCTTAGGTATCACACTATTTCTTTCTTCAGTGACCAGGAAACTCCCATGCCTATGGCTGGATGAAAACTCTTCCGTGTGAGATTTTTCTCAAATGCAGTCAGATAGGAGACTGGTCTCCATTCATTCTTTTTTCATATAAATGGGGACATAGTTTGGGCGACAGTTTTTCAAGGGTCAAGGTTGAATGGAATTCCCTGTTTAATTTCCTTTTTCTCTCTTTGGTTTAGAATTGCAGATGGCAGTGTATATCAATTAAATTTTTTTTATTTTTCTGCACTACTTCCCCAACACTTATAGTTTTCATCTTAAATACCAATTTTAAAGTTAACACTTATGATTGTTGAGTGTGCATTGGGTTTTTGTTTATTTGTTTGTTTCCTCACCCCTGAGTTTACCTGAAAAATCGTTCCTCCTCTGCCACACATTCTGCTCTTGGTAGTAAGAGTTTTTCTATGAAAATTCTTGAATTCTGTAGGAAGGCATACAAAAAAAAAAAAAAAAAGTAGAGTGAATAATACCTTCACTATTAAATTTAATTATTCTTTATATTATAATTTTCTTGCTTTTTCCTCTTCCTCTCCTATTTTCATGCCATCTACCACCTTATATTTTAAGTGCTGACAGTATGTATGCTGTGTGGTGTGGGGCACTGGACAGACTCCAGGCTTCAGGATCAGAGCGGCCTGGGCTTCGGTCCCATTTCAAGTACTTCCTAACTATGTCAATGTGGATAAGTCACCTTTGTTTTTGCATCTGTAAATAAAGATGAAATAAGGTTATATATATTAAACAACTTTTATTAAATCTTATTCCCTTCCTCTTTAATGTACTTGGGACATATTTATCCTTACCCATCTCTCTTTCCTTCTATTATGGCCTTAAGTAGATAGAAGAGTAGTAGGTTTACAACAATTGGTTGTGTATACTTGTGTGTGTGTTGTTACACACATACACAACAGAATGGCATGGATGAAACAAAGCTAAATTTGTCTTTGGCCGCATGCATAGAAGTTTAACATTTAGAACAAGGAGGTAATGGTCTTGCTCAACCTGCCCGTATTAACCCACACTAAGTGTCAATTTGTGTCCAGAGACTCCAAGGTAGATTAATGTGGGGTGTGGGGTTCTGTTATAAGAAGAGAGGCATCACAGTGCTCAATAACCAGCTTCAAATGTTTTACAGCTTCTCAAGAGGACTGGAATTATACTTTTTTTTTTTAAATATGGCCTGCTATATTAGTCAAAAGTTCTCCAGAGAAACAGAACCAATAAGATGGATGAATGGGTGGATGGATGGGTGGGTGGATGGATGAATAGATAGATAAGGAATTAGCTCATGAGATTACGGAGGTTCGCAAATTCAAAATCGGCAGAGATAATGTCCCACTTCAAGTCCAAGACTGGAACCAGTAAGAGCTGATATCTCAGTCTGAAGGCCATCAAGCAGAACTCTCTCTTTTGTGGGAGAGGGCTAGCTCTTCTCCGTTCAGGTCTTCAGCTCCTCGCCTGATGCCCTCCCACATTAGGGAGGATAATCTGCTTTACTCAGTCCACTGATATCAATGTTAATCTTACCCAGAAAACACCATCAGAGAAACACCAGGCTAATGTTTGATCAAACTTGTGGCCCAGTCAAGGTGACACGTAAAATTAACCATCACCCCTGATGATTAGATGCAGATGAAGGACACCTGAAAATGGAACTGAGCTCAAGGCAGGAGAGAGAGAGAATCCGAGGATTGGATGGACACTCTGAAAGGACGGCAGATCTCGGCAGTGCTGGTAGACGCGGAGTTACTTGACAGGGACATTGCAGAGAAAAAGCTATATTCCAAAGTGAGGATTAAGAACTCTAAAGGGCAATGCTGTGGTCCTGCCATTCTGTGTTTAATCCTGCCTTTGCTTCTGGTGGGTCTTAACAAATGATTTTGTTTTAAACTTTTGGTATCATCACAGTGTGCAACTACTGGGCATGAAGTTCCCTGTAGGGAAAAGAATAAATCTGAAGAGCATGAACTATGTTTAAAACTAATTTTTAGGACATCCCAAGAAGCTACCTTGGAAGTCATGGTTTCTCTGTTCTCCTTACTTGAAGAAAAAAGTAAAAGCTTATCAACTGCTGCCTTAGAGTCTCCCAAAATGTAGTGATTTTTCCTAAAGCTCTCCATTTCTAAACTTGCTTCCATTTTCTAACAGACTGTACCTCTTCTACATGCAAGTCCCCTGGGCTCAGCAGGTGCCATCCCACTGAGGCCTCCCTGGAGACCCGGTCGGGGTTAGTAGCCGCCTTCCATCCCACAGAGCAAACTGTTACCCTCCTTTTTTATTTCCCTTTTAACTCTTCACTCTCTGCCATCCTTTTGTATTGAGGGAAAATATCCATAATATGAAATTTACCATTTTAACCACGTTTAGATGTACGGTTCCGTGGCATGAAGGACATTCACATTGTTGTGCAACCATCCCCACCACCCATCTCCAGAATTCTTTTCATCTTGCAAAACTGAAATGATGCCCCCATTAAATACTAAACCCCCACTTCCCCTCCCCTCAGCCCCTGCAACTACCCTTCTACTTTCCATCTCTATGAATTTGACCACTCTAGGCACTCCGTGTAAAGGAAATCATAGCATTTGTCCTTTTGTGTCTGACTTCACTTAGCATAATAATGTTTTCAAGATTCAGCCATGTTGTCACGTGTATCAGAGTTTCCTTCCTTTCTAAGGTGAATAATATTCCATTGTATCTGTGTACTACATTTTGTTTGTCCATCTATCCCTAGGCTGTTGCTTAGTGTTTGGATTGCTGTCACCTTTGGGCCATTGTAAATACGGCTGCTGTGATCATTGGTGTACCAATATCTATTTGAGTCCCTGCTTTCAATTCCTTGGGGGCAAATACCCAGGAGCAGCATTGCCGGATGATATGGTAAATCTGTGTGTAGTTTTTTGAAGAACCACCATACGGTTTCCACAGCAGCTGCACCACTTTACATTCCCGCCAGCAACGCACAAGCGTTCCAATCCCTCCACATCCTCCTTATCATGTGTTATTTTCTTTCTTTTGGGGGCAATAACCATGCTAATGGCTATGAAGTGATATCTCATTCCATTTCCCTAAAAATTAATGTTATGGACCTGGCATCATCTTATCCATTTGTTTGCTGCCTGCTCGTCGCCTGGCTCCCCAATCAGGGCCTAGGCTCTGTGGGTGTGGGCAACGAGCCTGACCTGCTCGCTGCTTCATCTCTCGGCCGGAGAGCCATGACTAGAACATAGGAGACACTCAGTTACCCAACGAATGAATGGATGAATCTGCTGGAAGGATATTCAAGCCCCAAATACAGAATCCAAATTAATCTTTAGACACTCTATTTCCTGCTTGAAAAATGGGGGGAAAATATTCTTGGACTTTTCCTGTCACGTGGGCAAATTACACAGATGAATGAAATACTATGGCTGGATCTCTCCAGGTTATGGACATGATAATTGACAAAATTATGGCATGTTGCTATTTCAATGACCAAATTAGATATACTGTTGATAATTAGTACCAGGTATATATCAGCTCAAGAAATACTTGCTCGTAAATCAGTGAATGGTCTCCAAAATGATAACTAAAAATACAGGCGGCATGTGAGGGATGTGGAAGTCTTTGGGACAGTTAGTGGCTTTGGTAGAAAGTGTATACACCAAGCTTAGTCAGTAATTCACAGATCTCTTTCTTCACATACGTAATCAATTTAGAAGCTAAATCTCTAGGCACATTCCCCATGCAGTGCTCCTTCTCTAAAAATCAATCACCTGCAGAGCCCCGGAGAAACCTGACTTCTTTGTTGGTTCATTCTGTACCGCATAAGGAAGGTATTTTCCTACATTCTTCAGCTCCAACAGCCGTAGGCATGGTCCTGCTTGTTTTACAGTGGAGG